>NW_026844367.1:38587206-38601511 GCF_025583915.1 Anolis sagrei ordinatus | reverse complement strand
ACCTGGCTACGGTGATCCAGGCGACGGTCATCTCGAGGCTTGACTACTGTAACGGCCTCTACATTGGCCTTCCTTTGTCAGTGATCTGGAAACTGAAGCTGGTTCAAAATGCGGCGGCTCGTCTTCTTGCCGGGGTGCTGACGAGGTGTCGTATTACCCCAATTCTCCAACAGTTGCACTGGCTGCCGATTGAGTATCGGATCACTTTCAAGGTGCTGGTACTAACCTTTAAGGCCTTATATGGTCTGGGGCCGGCGTACCTGAGTGCCCGCTTATCCCCCTACCAACCCCAGAGATTACTCCGGTCTGAAAACCGAAATCTGCTTGCAGTCCCTAATATCTGGACCTATCATCTGTCCTCAACTAGGCAGAGAGCCTTCTCGATCGTGGCCCCTTATTTATGGAATGCCTTGCCGGTCGAAACTCGAACCATCCGAGACCTACTTGCTTTTCGGAAAGCCTGTAAAACTTTTCTTTTCCGGCAAGCTTTTGATGGGTGAACAACCCGGGCTATGCCTGTTCTCGCTTGTTATTGTTATGAATATTTTTTGTTTTAATCTGTTTCTGTAAACTGCTCCGAGCCAAATTGGGAGTAGCGGTATACGAGTTAAATAAATAAATAAATAAAGTGATGTGAAAATGGGCCCGTGTTTACTCTGACATGAAAAGAACACACTACATGATTCGATGAGGCCTTGCGCCACCTTTACAGTTCCACCGTGCAGGCGAAAGCCCTGTCTCCCCACCTCGGTTACAATCCCGATGCTAAAGCTGCACCAAACGTGAATCTGGGCTCGTTCTTTCCCCCCAAAAAGTCACTCTCCGTCTTCAAGTCTAACAGTGAAAGTTTCTGCCTTGGTAGTTGCGAGGGCTGCTGCAGTTGCTATATTTGGTCACCTTCAAAATGAGATCAAATGAGACCAAGGTAATTAAGCGATTAGACAAGGGAAATGATAAGGCGGTAAGAACTCAGAGCAACCTTGGAATCCAGGACAAGTCACTTCCTGTCACATTAATTCTGCAGAAGCACCTCCTTCCCTAAGAACTCCAGACCGAGATTATTTTTCAAAAGGAGACGGCGTCAACAGTTTAGGTTTAGCTGTACTAAATGACAAGAATGTGGTTAGGATGTTACACATGTATAATAAGTTCCCCTGTGGCTTTTGTCCCATGTAGAGCATCTGTGTTCAGGTTGCAGAAACAAATAGGGATACAGTTCACCACTAGGCCTGTGCGGTTTCGTTCGTTAATTCGTTAATTCGTTAATAATTCGTTAATTTTACCATTTCCGAAGCGATATCGAAACATATTTCCAAACCCGGAAGGGTTTATAAATATCGAACCAGCAGCCCCCATAGTTTTAACGAGCCTCCGCTCGTTTCGTTAATGGGGTGGAGGCTGCTGGAGTGCTGGTGCATGGGAGCCAATCCGGCGCTCCCAAGCAGTGCACCATGGGTCCGTGGCTGTCTCTTTTTGATTGGCCGGCGAGCCCTTTCAAAGCGGCTCTGCGCGGCCCGTAGCTTGCTGCAGAGGGCGAGGGAGTTTGCATTGGGTTGGCTTGGCAATGGCTGCTAGCAACTGGGATTGGATTCATTCCTTGCTGCTGTGAGTGCTGCTTGCTTCATTTGCTGTCTCTTGCCTGTGTTTGGTCCACATTTGGGCCATTTTTTGGTTAATTTTCCATTTTAAAATATTTTTAATATTATTTTTAATATTATTTTTTTATTATTTTTAATATTATTTTTTAATATTATTCTTAAAAAATATTCTAAAAAAGAAAAGACTCTTCTGTTGGTGTGTGCTCTCATTTGCTGTATCCTGCCTGTGTTTGTCATTTTTTGGTTAATTTTCCATTTTAAAATATTTTTTAATATTATTTTAATATTATTTTTTTATATATTTTTAAATATTTTTAATATTATTTTAATATTATTCTTAAAAATATTCTAAAAAAGAAAAGACTCTTCTGTTGGTGTGTGCTCTCATTTGCTGTCTCCTGCCTGTGTTTGGTCCACATTTGGGCCATTTTTTGGTTAATTTTCCATTTAAAATATTTTTAATATTATTTTAATATTATTTTTTAATATTATTTTAATATTATTTTTAATATTATTTTAATATTATTCTTAAAAAATATTCTAAAAAAGAAAAGACTCTTCTGTTGGTGTGTGCTCTCATTTGCTGTATCCTGCCTGTGTTTGGTCATTTTTTGGTTAATTTTCCATTTTAAAATATTTTTTAATATTATTTTAATATTATTTTTTAATATTATTTTAATATTATTTTTTAATATTATTTTAATATTATTCTTAAAAAATATTCTAAAAAAGAAAAGACTCTTCTGTTGGTGTGTGCTCTCATTTGCTGTATCCTGCCTGTGTTTGGTCATTTTTTGGTTAATTTTCCATTTTAAAATATTTTTTAATATTATTTTAATATTATTTTTTAATATTATTTTAATATTATTTTTTAATATTATTTTAATATTATTCTTAAAAAATATTCTAAAAAAGAAAAGACTCTTCTGTTGGTGTGTGCTCTCATTTGCTGTATCCTGCCTGTGTTTGGTCCAATTTTTTGGTTAATTTTCCATTTTAAAATATTTTTTAATATTATTTTAATATTATTCTTAAGAAATACAAAAAAATATTCTAAAAATTCGTTAATATTTACAAAATTTCTTAAATACCAAAACTTTTTTTTGGAAAGTTTTGTAATTATTTTAAATATCGAAACAAAAAAACACCCCAATTACAAATCGATTTTAGAAACAAATTTTTTCTTGATCAAACAGGCCTAATCACCACCTCTTATCTGTCCGAGCTTCTTGGGGTTTCGGACACCAAAAACACACATTTTCTGACCATTTTCCCAAACATTTTCATCCTGACATCTCTTTCAGAATCATCCGTCACTATCAACAAGAATGTTTTGGATATCTCCCCAAATTTTGAGGACGGTAGATCTTTCCTATGCAAGTCCTAATGCAAAGCAACAATAATAATCTCTCTATATAAAAATGCTCTGTGCATAATGAGTACCTTAAAAACAAAAAAACTATGGGGCCAAATGACCCCAAATTTGGCAACAAAACTCCTCACAATCCAAGGAGTGACCGTGCCATGATGGGGGTAATAGGGACACACGAAACTGACATTGCTTGGAAAGGAGCCCCAAAGACCATCCAGCCCAACCTCATTTGGCAGTAAAGGAAGACACCATCAAAGCCCTCACAACAGATGGCCAACCAGTTGGAAGGGAGCCCTAAAGGCCATCCAGTCCCTCCCCCTTCCTTCCCTTCCTCCCTTTCTCTACTTCCCTTCCTTCTCCTTCCTTTACTTCTTTCCCTCCCTGCCTTCCCTCCTTCCTCCCTTCCTTTCCTTTTCTCTACCACTCCTCCCTCCCTTCCCTTTCTTTCTTTCCTTCCCTCCCATCCCTTCCTCCCTTTCTTTCCTTCCTTTTTCTCCTCCCCTCACCAGCTTCATCCTCCTTTATTAAATCTACAGTGTAGATGCACCCAAAGTCACCCCTTCCACACTGCCATGTAAAATCCAGATTATCTACTTAGGACTGGATTATATGGCAGTGTAGACACACGCACACACACACATATATATGGATGGATGTTGGATCACTGGTTGGTGTATATATATATATATATATATATATATATACACAATACTTTATATATTACTATTATATATATTGCTATTATATATATTGCTATATAATGCATTTATATTATATATATTATTATATATATTATATCACTTTGGACCGTGCTCTGACCTACAAGAAGCATTGCCTGAACATCAAGCAAAAAGTGGGTGCTAGAAACAATATCATACGAAAGCTGACTGGCACAACCTGGGGATCACAACCAGACACAGTGAAGACATCTGCCCTTGCGCTGTGCTACTCTGCTGCTGAGTATGCATGCCCAGTGTGGCACACATCAAAAAGTGGGTGCTAGAAACAAATATCATACGAAAGCTGACTGGCACAACCTGGGGATCACAACCAGATACAGTGAAGACATCTGCCCTTGCGCTGTGCTACTCTGCTGCTGAGTATGCATGCCCAGTGTGGAACACATCTCACCACACTAAAACGGTGGATGTGGCTCTTAATGAGACATGCCGCATTATCACGGGGTGTCTGCGCCCTACACCACTGGAGAAATTACACTGCTTAGCCGGTATTGCACCACCTGACATCCGCCGGAAGGTAGCAGCCAATAGTGAAAGGACCAAGGCAGAGACATCTCCAGCTCATCCCCTGTTTGGGTATCAGCCAGCACGTCAATGACTTAACTCAAGAAATAGTTTTCTAAGATCTACAGAGACACTAGCAGGGGAAACCTCAGCAAGCAAGAGTCCAAAAGTGGCAGGCTCAAACCCAGCACCTCAATCCATGGCTGATACCAAATGAGAGGCTCCTCCTGGGCACACAGAAGACGGGGCGACTTGGAAGGCGCTGAACAGACTGCGCTCTGGCACCACGAGATGCAGAGCCAATCTTAAGAAATGGGGCTACAAAGTTGAATCCACGACATGCGAGTTTGGAGAAGAGCAAACCACTGACCACCTGCTGCAATGCAACCTGAGCCCTGCCACATGCACAATGGAGGACCTTCTTGCGGCAACACCAGAGGCACTCCAAGTGGCCAGATACTGGTCAAAGGACATTTAATCAACTACCAAGTTTGCAAAATCTGTGTTTTTTAATCTCTGTGTTTGTTTTGTTCTGTTAGAAATGTAATACAATGGTATGGTTGCTGATGACACGATAAATAAATATATATTATTGTTATATATACTACTATATAATATAATGTTAGAATAGAGTTAGAAGGGACTCTACCATGGTATTGGGGGAGAACAGACAGGAAGGAAGGAGAGAAGAAAGGAGGGAGGGAAAAAGGGAAGGAATGAAGGAGGGAAAGGGGGAAGGAAGGAAGGAGAGAAGGAGGGAGAGAAAGAAGGAAGGAAGGAAGAAGAGAAAGTAGAAAGGAAAGAAAAATGGAGGGAAATGCAGGAAAGAGGTAAAGAAAGAAGGAAGGAGAAAAGGAAATAAAAAGTGAAAGAAGGAAGGAAACAGGGAGGGAAGAAAGGAGACAAAGAAGTAGAGCAGTGTTTCTCAACCTGGGGGTCGGGACCCCTGAGGGGGTCGCGAAGGGGTGTCAGAGGGGTCGCCAAAGACCATCAGAAAACACAGTATTTTCTGATAGTCATGGGGATTCCATGTGGGAAGTTTGAGCCAATTCTATCGTTGGTGGAGTTCAGAATGTTCTTTGATTGTAATGAACTATAAATCCCAGCAACTACAACTCCCAAAAGTCAAGGTCTATTTTCCTCAAGCTCCACCAGTGTTCACATTTGCGCATATTGAGTATTTGTGCCAAGTTTGGTCCAGATCCACCATTGCGTGAGTCCATAGTGCTCTCTGGATATAGGTGAACTACAACTCCCGAACTCAAGGTCAATACCCACCAAACCCTTCCAGCGTTTTCCGTTGGTCGTGAGCGTTCTGTGTGTCAAGTTTGGTTCAATTCCATCATTGGTAGGGTTCAGAATGCTTCAAATCCATCGTTGGTGGAGTTCAGAATGCTCTTTGATTATAGGTGAACTATAAATCCCAGCAACTACAACTCCCAAATTACAAAATCAATCCTCCCCCAACCCCACTAGCATTTACATGTGGTTGCATTGGGTATTTGTGCCCAGTTTGGTCCAGTGAATGAAAATACATCTTGCATATCAGATATTTACATTATGATTTATAACAGTAGTAAAATGACTGTTATGAAGTAGCAACAAAAACAATGTTATGGTTGGGGGTCACCACAACATGAGGGACTGTATTAAGGGGTCACGGCATTAGGGAGGTTGAGAACCACTGAAGTAGAGAAAGGGGGAGAGAAGGAAGGAAAGAGAGAAGGAAGGGTGAAACCAAAGAGTGAAATAAGGAATGAAAGAAAGAGGTAGAGAATGAAGAAAGGGGGAAGGGGAAGAAAAAGGGGGGAAGGAATAGGTAGGTACTTCTCTTTCATAATAGTCCAGATATCTACCTCTACTTCGAAAATTCTTACTATAGGCCACAGCAACGCGTGGCAGGGCACAGCTAGTATATATATATATACACTGAAAAAAGTTTGCAGTAGAAATCCTTGAGACAACATTGTGCAAGGCTTTGCAACTGTGGGACTCGGCATCTTCCAAGTGGTGCTCTCCAGTGTACCTTCACAAAATACATGCCCTGCACTGAACCATTGCCCTAGCAAGGCACTGCTATTACTCACTTCACAATGCAACTCCAAAGCACCAGAAGGCTTGATCTGCAAGATATATGAAGTGCTCCACGAAACTCTGCGCGCATTTGGAGAGGGCTGGGTGTCCTGGCACTCCGCGATGCCATTTATCATGCACACATGCACACCACCGCCTCCAAAGTTAGATCATTTGTCCCTCTCGCAGAATCTGCCACCTTCTCGTCCCAATGCAAAGGGAAGGAATGAAACTTTGGGTGACAAAAACGTCTTCTTTTCCTGACGACCCCGTCCTTTTCCGCAGCCAATTAAGCCGCTTACCCAAAGCTGTCATTTCCCCATACATCGAGCAACTAATTAATAGCGTATGGGCCGACTGGATGCCACGACGAGTAATTACTGGCAAAGTGGGAAAGTGCCCGTTTGACAAAAGTGACATTCAGAGGTTTCCTTCCTCTCCTTTCGCAGAGTTCACCTTGATCCCCAGCAACCTTACAAGTTCTCGTGGACAACAAGTAAAACATGAGCCAGGAATGTGATGTGGCTGCAAAAAATAGCCAATGGGATTCTGGCCTGCATCAATAGGAGCATAGTATCTAGGTCCAGGGAAGTAATGCTACCCCTCTATTCCCTTTGGATGTACAATATCACAAAGGACTACCACCTCACCCGCCTCATAGGAAACCTGCTACAAAACAGGAGCTTTTTTGTTGAGTCCCAGGGCCAGAGAAGCAGATGGCGGAAACAGAAGAACGGCCTGCCTCAGGGGAGCGTGCTTGCTCCATCCATGTTCAACATCTACACAAATGACCAGCCACTGCCAGAAGGGACAGAGAGCTTCATCTATGCTGATGATCATGCCATTACTGCTCAAGCAGGGAGCTTTGAGATGGTTGAACAGAAGCTCTCCGAAGCTCTAGGTGCTCTTACTGCCTATTACAGGGAAAGCCAGCTGATCCCTAATCCATCTAAAACACAGACATGTTGCCTTTCACCCTAAGAACAGACAAGCATCCCGAGCTCTGAGGATTACCTGGGAAGGAATCCCACTGGAGCATTGCAGCGCACCCAAATACCTGGGAGTCACTCTGGACCGTGCTCTGACCTACAAGCACTGCCTGAACATCAAGCAAAAAGTGGGCGCTAGAAACAATATCATACGAAAGCTGACTGGCACAACCTGGGGATCACAACCAGACACAGTGAAGACATCTGCCCTTGCGCTATGCTACTCTGCTGCTGAGTATGCATGCCCAGTGTGGAACACATCTCACCACACTAAAACAGTGGATGTGGCTCTTAATGAGACATGCCGCATTATCACGGGGTGTCTGCGCCCTACACCACTGGAGAAATGACACTGCTTAGCCGGTATTGCACCACCTGACATCCGCCGGGAAGTAGCAGCCAATAGTGAAAGGACCAAGGCAGAGACATCTCCAGCTCATCCCCTGTTTGGGTATCAGCCAGCACGCCAACGACTTAAATTTAGACATAGTTTTCTAAGATCTACAGAGACACTCGCTGGAACACCTCAGCAAGCGAGAGTCCAAAAGTGGCAGGCTCAAACCCAGCACCTCAACCAATGGCTGATACCAAATGAGAGACTCCCTCCTGGGCACACAGAAGACTGGGCGACTTGGAAGGCGCTGAACAGACTGCGCTCTGGCACCACGAGATGCAGAGCCAACCTTAAGAAATGGGGCTACAAAGTGGAATCCACGACATGTGAGTGTGGAGAAGAGCAAACCACTGACCACCTGCTGCAATGCAACCTGAGCCCTGCCACATGCACAAGGGAGGACCTTCTTGCGGCAACACCAGAAGCACTCCAAGTGGCCAGATACTGGTCAAAGGACATTTAATCAACTACCAAGTTTGCAAAATTTGTGTTTTTTATCTTTGTTTTGTTTTGTTCTGTTAGAAATGTAATACAATTGACTGGTTGCCCTGACACGACAAATAAAATCAGGGGCTTTCCTAATCTCTCCGGGCAATGAGTTCCAGAGTCGAGGGGCCACAGAGGAGAAGGCTCTCTCCCTTGTACCCACAAGGCGAGCCTCTTCCTTTCCTTTTTTCTTACCTTCTCTTCCTTTCTTTCTTCTCTACCCCTTTGCTTCCCCCCTTTCTTTTCTCCCTCCTGCAGAAGTGAGAGGATCCCTCTTGTCCTTTGCAGCTGTGGACAAGTCTACTAGGGCTGGGCAACCACGGAAAAATTTGTTTCTAAACTCGATTCGGTTTTAGGGGTTTTTTGCGTTTTGATTTTTAAAAGAATTCCGAAATTTTTTTTAAAAAAAGTTCGAAATTTACGAAATTTCGGAAATTAAAACAATTACGAAACAATTACGAATCGATTCGTTAATGGCGGCCGCGATCGCGCAATACGCTAAAAAAACTTCTGAAGCTTCCCTCTCCCTCTGTTGTTGACTGTTGGTGTGATAATTATATTTTTTTTCACTGAGAAAACAAACAGCAACCCTAAAACTTGCACCAGACATGCGGAAATAATAACGAAACATTTACGAATCAATAACGAATCAATTCCGAAACAATTACGAAACGAATTGGAAAAATTCGTTTCGTTTTTTAGTTGCTCCTGAATGGTTCAATATCGCTTCGTTATAAAAAAAAAATAACGAATTAATAACGAATTACGAAATTACGAAACGAAACCGTCCAGCCCTACTATCCATACTTCTGTCTTTCCTTCCCTCCCCCTTTCTCTCCTTTCTTCCTTCTCTACCTCTTTCCTTCCTTCCTTCGCTTTTTGCTTCCATCCATACTTCTGTCTTTCCTTCTTTCCTTCCCTCCCACTTTCTCTCCTTTCTTCCTTCTCTACCTCTTTCCTTCCTTTCATTTTTTCTTAACTTCTGTTCCTTCCTTCTCTACCTCTTTCCTTCCTTCCTTTGCTTTTTGCTTCTATCCATACTTCTGTCTTTCCTTCCCTCCTTCCCTCCTTCCTCCTCTTCTTTCTCTACCTCTTTCCTCCCTTTCCTTTTTTTACCTTCTCTTTCTTCCTCTCTACCTCTTTCCCACCTTCCTTCGTTTTTTGCTTCTATCCATACTTCTGACTTTCCTTCTTTCCTCCCCTCTCCCTTTCTCTCCTTTCTTCCTTCTCTACCTCTTTCCTTCCTTCCTTCGCTTTTTGCTTCTATCCATACTTCTTGACTTTCCTTCTTTCCTTCCCTCCCTCTTTCTCTCTTCCTTCTCTACCTCTTTCCTTCCTTTCCTTTTTTCTTACCTCTTTCCTTTATTCCTTCTCTACCTCTTTCCTTCCTTTCCTTTTTTCTTAACTTCTCTTTCTTCCTTCTCTACCTTTCTTTCTTTCCCCCTTTTTCTTTTCATCCCTCTTTTTCTCACATCTTCCTTCTCTACCTCTTTCCTTCCTTCCTTTGCTTTTTGCTTCTATCCATACTTCTGTCTTTCCTTCCCTCCCTCTTTCTCCTTTCTTCCTTCTCTACCTCTTTCCTCCCTTTCCTTTTTTCTTACCTTCTCTCCCTTCCTTCTCTACCTCTTTCTTTCCTTCCCCCCTTTTTCTTTTCATCCCTGCTTTTTCTCCTTTCTTCCTTCTCTACCTTTTTCCTTCCTTCCTTCACTCTTTCCTTCTTTCTTTTCTTCCCCCTTTCTCTCCTTTCTTTCTTTCTAATCTCTCCGGGCAATGAGTTCCAGAGTCGAGGGGCCACAGAGGAGAAGGCTCTCTCCCTTGTAGTACCCACAAGGCGAGTCTGAGAGACTGGCAAGGGCGAAAGGAGGGCCTCGCCCGAAGATCGCAAAGATTGGGCTGGCTGGTCGAGAGGGCCCACCAGGTCTCTTCCAACTCTAGGATTGTATCAGAGGGCATCAGTTTGCCTTGATTTGGTTTCATCTGAGAGCAGCTTCGGAGGTATTGACGGGTGCCAAAGAGGGAGAACTTCTGAGGGCAAGGCGGATGCAGAAAACGGCAGCTTCAGGATGCAAAGACACAAAGGCAAAACTAAAAAAAATATATAGTGTTCCAGAGTGGCTTTGTTTTTCAAGGCAACCATGCTCCCGGATGCCAGCCAATACATTATTGATGGCATACTAACATATTCATGAGCACAAAAAAAAATTAGTAAATATGCATGGGGTAAAAAGAGGATCTGGAGAATAAACCGATTTTTGGAAAACAGAACACAAACAGAAGAGGAGGAGGAAGCAGAGAAGAAAGAATGGTTTGGGAAGGAAGGCAGAGGAACCGGAGAAAGAGAAGAAGAGGAGGAGATTAAGAAGGAGGGAAGGAAGAAGAAGGAAAAAGAAAGAGAGGAAAAGGGAGATGGAGGAGACTAGGGAAAAAAGACTCAAGGCCAGAATCTTGAATCTGGCAGAGATGCATCTGGTGTCCTCCCCAAAGGGCTTTGGGCTTG
This sequence comes from Anolis sagrei ordinatus, assembly GCF_025583915.1. Classification (NCBI taxonomy): domain Eukaryota; kingdom Metazoa; phylum Chordata; class Lepidosauria; order Squamata; family Anolidae; genus Anolis; species Anolis sagrei. The sequence continues at coordinate 38,590,858 of NW_026844367.1, read as the reverse complement.
AGGGAAAGGGGCTTTGGAGGAATCTTTTCCGTCCTTACATCAACCTAGCCAGGTCCCCATGGCGCGCCAGAAGGCCTTGGCGTGCCACTACGGAATCGCTCTGCTCACTCGATCCAAATATGAGTTTTCCATCTGCAAATAGGCGTGTGTAGTGGAGGTCTGGGTGGAAAACTTTCTGGTTCGTAGGCACGGAAGGTAGAAAAGATAACATCAAAAGCATAGACAGGATGAAATAAAAATGGGATGATGTCTACCAACTCTCAAAAGTTCCCATCCCCCCAAGCTGGCTTTGTTATGATTGGCTGTGACGTCAGCAAGCCAGCAGGAGAGCCAATGGTGGCCTGAGCCCTGCTTTGGCCACTCAGCCAATGAGGTGGAAGGGAGGCAGGCAACAGGGAAACAATGAAGAAATGTCTAGGTGACTGGATTAGGTGACCAATGTTTGCCAAATGGCTGGGCGATAACCTTTAGGCTCTCAAGCCTAGCCAAGGTTATTGTTTGATTCTTTGGATTAACGTCTTGGTCTAGGCCCTAGAGGCTACGTCCTTTGTTTTTATAGTCCTGAGATATGGAGTCCATTGAAGAAGTTATGATGTTTCAACTGCATCTATGGCAAGCATCCTCAGAGGTAGTGAAGTCCGTTGGAACTAGGAAAATGGGTTTATATATCTGTGGAATGACCAGGGTGGGACAAAGGACTCTTGTCCTCTGGAGCTATGGGTGAATGTTTCCACTCACCACCTGACAGTGTGTATAAATATGTGAGAGGAAGCCACAGGGAGGAGGGAGCAAGCTTTTTTCTGCTTCCTTGGAGACTAGGACGCGGAACAATGGCTTCAAACTACAAGAGAGGAGATTCCATCTGAACATGAGGAAGAACTTCCTGACTGTGAGAGCCGTTCAGCAGTGGAACTCTCTGCCCCGGAGTGTGGTGGAGGCTCCTTCTTTGGAAGCTTTTAAACAGAAGCTGGATGGCCATCTGTCAGGGGTGATTTGAATGCAATATTCCTGCTTCTTGGCAGGGGGTTGGACTGGATGGCCCATGAGGTCTCTTCCAACTCTTTGATTCTATGATTCTATGATTCTATGACATCCATTTGTGTTTTGACTCAAACTACGGCCCGCGGGCCACTTCCGGCCCGCCAAGGGCACTTATCCGGCCCACGGAGGAGGAGCGCCCCCCCCCCACACAGTGCCCCTCCCTTGGCTGGCTCACGCTATCCGTCAGGCCCGATGGGCAGCGTGAGCCAGCCAAGGGCAGCTGCTCCGCATGGCCTACTCGCGCGTAAAGCACCTCGGAGGTGCTTTACGCGCAAGTAGGTTGCGCGGTGCTGCTCCTCCCTTGGCAGGCTCACGCTGCCCATCGGGCCCGATGGGCAGCGTGAGCCAGCCAAGGGAGGCTGCCCCGGCACTCCATGCAGTCATGCCGGCCACATGACCTTGGAGTTGTCTACGGACAACGCCGGCTCTTCGACTTAGAAATGAAGATGAGCTCCACACCCCAGAGTCAGACACGGCTGGACTTCATGTCAGAGGAAAACCTTTAACTAGGAAAATTGTGGAAGATCCAGGGTGGGAGAAAGAACTCTTGTCTGTTGGAGGTAGGTATGAATGTTTCAATTGGCCACCTTGATTACCATTTCATAGCCTGACAGTTTTTAGGGAAAATCCTTTGTTGAGAGGTGATTAGCTGGCCCTGATTGTTTCTTGTCTGGAGTTCCCCTGTGTTTGAGTGTTGTTCTTTATTTACAGTTATAATTTTAGAGTTTTTTTTAATACTGGTAAGCCAGATTTTGTTCAGACTAGAAATAGGAAGATTTCCCATTCTCTGCTCCTGGAATTACTGCCTCAAGAGGGCGAGAAAGAACCCTTCCACACAGCAAAATAAGATATCTGCAATGTGCAGAGGAATTTATTTATGGATTTTTTTTAAAAAAAACTATAGTCCGGCCCTCCAATGGTCTGAGGGACAGTGAACTGGCCCCCGGTTTAAAAAGTTTGAGGACCCCTGGCCTAGAGCAAACTTTTGTTGAGAGGTGATTCGATGTCCTTGTTTGTTTCCTCTCTGTTGTTGTGCTGTTGTAATTTTAGAGTTTTTAATACTGGTAGCACTGCACCGGGATTGTGGCGCAGCAGGCTGAGTGTCAGCTGCATTAAGATCACTCTGACCAAAAGTCATGAGTTCGAAGCCAGCCCGGGTTGGAGTGGGTTTCCAACCAATTGTGTGTAGCCTGTTGTCGACCTTTGCAACCCGAAAGACAGTTGCATCTGTCAAGTAGGAAAATAAGGTACCACCTTAAAAAGTGTGGGGAGGCTAAATTAACTGATTTATGAGGCCATAAAGAAGACTCCAGCAAAGCATTCCAGCGGGGAAGCATGCGGGGAATGCGGAAGTGCTTCATCAGCGTCGCAGATGGACGATGAAAGCGACAGCTCCCCTGGCGGCCAGAAAAAGTTAAATAGCCTCTGTGTATGTCTGTATATGTTTGTATGTCAAAAATTGGCATTGAATGTTTGCCATATATGTGTACACTGTAATCCGCCCTGAGTCCCCTGCGGGGTGAGAAGGGTGGAATATAAATACTGTAAATAATTAAATAAATACATACGCTAGGCTCAGGCGTCGGTGGTTCCGGGAGGGCTTTTGCAATTGAGACTTGTGCGCCAGCTGCGACCGTACCTCGCAAAGGCTGATCTGGCCGGGGTGGTCCATGCCTTGGTCACCTCTAGACTGGATTACTGTAATGCGCTCTACGTGGGGCTGCCCTTGAAAATGGCTCAGAAATTCCAACTGGTCCAACGGGCGGCGGCCAGGATGTTAACTGGTGCTCCTTACAGAGTTGCAGATGGACGATGAAAGCAACAGCTCCCCTAGTGGCAAGAAAAAGTTAAATAGCCTCTGTGTATGTCTGTATATGTTGGTATGTCAAAAATTGGCATTGAATGTTTGCCATATATGTGTACACTGTAATCCGCCCTGAGTCCCCGGCGGGGTGAGAAGAAGGGCGGAATAGAAAAGCTGTAAATAAATAAATAAACAAATTTCTAGCGACGTTCCAGTGACTTTCCAAGGCACCGAACATATTTGGACACTTTGAAAGTTCTTCCTAATGTTCAGATGGAATCTGAAGGAGAGGAAATGGGGTTGGGGAAGGACTGAAGATCCCAGAAAGGAAGAGAGCATACACACAGGCCGATTTCATGGAATGCTCCTGCTATCCGTAAACATACATGAAGTTCATGAATAGACCTCGTGCGGGTGACACTCAGAGACAAACCAGTAATTGCACTTTTGCCGGAAATCGGGCATTACAGATTGGAGGAACAAGGCAGTGGGAGGCTCCCATAAAGAGTCTGTCAAAACAAGTTGCTTCAGGATTAGCAATGGCTAAATCCCCTGTCATACATACACTCAGAGCGGTAAATGGGTTTTAGTATCAAAGAAATGTGAGGAAAATGTACAGTTCTCTCTGGGAAGAAGAAATCTCAAAAACATTGCAGTTGTGCTCCTATGTGAGATGGCTGTAGTGTTTATTTATTTTATGTATTTATTTATTTACGACATTTATATACCACCCTCCTTACCCTGAAGAGGACTCAGAGCGGCTTACAAGATATATATACATACAATATATTATTAGCATAGTACAAT
>NW_026844367.1:38575252-38587106 GCF_025583915.1 Anolis sagrei ordinatus | reverse complement strand
GATTGGTTGGGGGGGGGGGGTGCTCCAAAATACTGTTTGCTTACCGTTGAAAATTACCTAGGGCCGCCTCTGATCACACAAATTTTAATTGTGCAAAGGCGCTCCTGGCCACCACCGACACCTGGGTTTCCCGGGCCAGCAATGAATCCAGGAGCACCCCGAGACTGCAAACCTGTAGGAACCGATACTAAACCCATACCAAAGAGTAAGAGAGTTGTGAGACTGAGTCAAGGGCACCTTTCCCCAAAGTTGGAGATGGGTGACGGAAGAGAACTCGGCTTCTACTTCTGGAGGCTGAGGGCCGCGTCTAGGTTGGCCAGTCTCTCAGGAATGTCTCAGGAAGAACTTCTGCCATCCTTGCAGCAGGCCCTCATTTATCTGTGGTGCTGAGCTCCGACTGCTAACAACCAGCCCAAATTGGATGCTTCTCCACATTTATCAAGGAGCCAGCTGCTTTGGCTCAGCTGTTGCCGCTGGAAGGGGAGAAGGAGAAGGAAGGGGCTCGGCATCATTATTCTTCCTCGGTTTACCTTCCCTTCTTCCTTAAATTTGTTTTTCTCCTAAGGAGAGAGAGATATATGTTGTCCTGACTGTTTCTTCTCATCTTGGAGCCCTATTCTTGATCCGCATGTTCTTCTGCAGTGAGGACATCAGTTTCCAGGTGGAAGGCAGTCCTGGTCAGGCTTGATGAACCCTCCTCTTTGCACATGTCTCCCTTTTGCCCTCCATTTGTGCCTCTTCGAATTCCGCAGCACTGCTGGTCACAGCTGACTTCGAGTTAGGGCACTCAAGGGCCAGGTCTTCCCAGTTCTCAGTGTCTATGCCATCGTTTTTAAGGTTGGATTTAAGCCCATCTTTCAATCTCTTTTCCTGTCCGTCAAGCTTCCATTTTCCATTCCTGAGTTGGGAGTAGCGTAACTGTAGAGATGAACCCAGAGGGTGCTCACCAATGCTTCCTCTTCATCCTGGAAAGAAGTGACACGTAGAGTGGAGTTCCGTCCTGGGCCCGGTCCTGTTCAACATTTTTATTAATGACTTAGATGAAGGGCTAGAAGGCAAGATCATCAAGTTTGCAGACGACACCAAATTGGGAGGGAGAGCCAAGACTCCAGAGGACAGGAGCAGGATTCAAAATGATCTTGACAGATTAGAGAGATGATGGGCCAACACTAACAAAATGAAGTTCAAGAGGGACAAATGCAAGATACTCCACTTAGGCAGAAAAAACGAAATGCAAAGATACAGAATGGGGGACAATGCCTGGCTCGAGAGCAGTACGTGTGAAAAAGATCTTGGAGTCCTCGTGGACAACAAGTTAAATATGAGCCAACAATGTAATGTGGCGGCAAAAAAAGCCAATGGGATTTTGGCCTGCATCAAGAGGAGCAGAGTGTCTAGATCTAGGGAAGTCATGCTCTCCATGCTCTATTCTGCCTTGGTTAGACCACACCTGGAATATTGTGTCCAATTCTGGGCACCACAATTCAAGAGAGATATTGACAAGCTGGAATGTGTCCAGAGGAGGGCGACTAAAATGATTCAAGGGTCTGGAGAACAAGCCCTATGAGGAGCGGCTTAAGGAGCTGGGCATGTTTAGCCTGAAGAAGAGAAGGCTGAGAGGAGATATGATGATAGCCATGTATAAATATGTGAGAGGAAGCCACAGGGAGGAGGGAGCAAGCTTCTTTTCTGCTTCCTTGGAACAATGGCTTCAAACTCCAAGAGAGGAGATTCCATCTGAACATGAGGAAGAACTTCCTGACTGTGAGAGCTGTTCAGCAGTGGAACTCTCTGTCCGGAGTGTGGTGGAGGCTCCTCCTTTGGAGGCTTTTAAACAGAGGCTGGATGGCCATCTGTCAGGGGTACTTTGAATGCAATTTTCCTGCTTCTTGGCAGGGTTGGACTGGATGGCCCATGAGGTCTCTTCCAACTCTTTGATTCTAGGATTCTCTGATTGGTCATAAACCACCGCAATGCCAGAAGGGGAAACTCAATATACAACTCTGAAAAATCCATTCCTACCTTGTTGGAGGACTAACATTTATCACCTCCGTAGTGTGTGTGTGTGTTTGTGTGCTGGGTAGCTTTTTCATTCAAACAGTTTGTAGACACCCAACCGGAACAGATGACAGATATATTTGTTTCCCAGCTGTTCCGGGAAAGAAAAACCAGCCCTGCCGTTGGTGTTTTGAAAAGGTAACTCTCAGGCTTTCAGATTGTTTGCCAAGTGAGATTCATGGAGCCCGTATTATTTCAGAGCAAAGACGTAACTCAAAGAAAGAGCCGAGCCTAACGTTTCTAACAGCCGCTATAGAAAACGTTGCTGCAGGAAAGGAGAGTCGATAACACACCGTCTTTCATAGGGAAAGCATTGTAAATACGAGCGCCTACAGCCAGGTGATAAAGAGCCTCTGCGCTATAGAGCGCAACTGCAGTTTAATAGAGTTTTATGAGACTTCACCCCACAATGGGATGTTTGGTTGCTTTTATGGGATCGTTGAATGAACCTTCGCACAACAGCAGTTATGGAACCACGGGGGCAATGCCTGGCCCATCAACCCAAACCAAGGGAATGACTTTGTGGTGACATAAATCAATCCCGACAAGACAGAGGTCCTCCTGGTCAATCGTAAACCGGATCGGGGTATAGGATGGCAACCTGTGCTGGACGGGGTTGCATTCCCCCTGAAGTCACAGGTCCGCAGCTTGGGACTCCTCCTGGATTCTTCACTTACATTTGAGGCTCAGGCGTCGGTGGTGGCCGGGAGGGCCTTTGCACAATTAAGACTTGTGCGCCAACTGCGACCGTACCTCGGGAAGGTTCAACGGTAAGCAAACAGTATTCCTCCCATATATTTTATGTTTGTCATGGGAGTTCTGTGTGTCATATTTGGTTAAATTCCATCATTGGTGGAGTTCAGAATGCTCTTTGATTGTAGGTGAACTATACATCCCAGTAATAGTTCACCTTGCCGCATTTGCTCCCTTGCCTGGCCCGCTTTGGGTCCGGAGGCGTGCCTGAAGACCGTGTGCACCAAAAGTCACCTCTTCTCCTGACTTTCTCCTCAGCCATTGGGACCGAGAGAGAGAGAGAGAGAGAGAAAGAGAGGTGGAGATGCCCACCTTTCCTGAAGGTAGGCACAAAAACAAAGGAGGGAGCGGAGGTGGGAGATACCTCCAGCCGGAGGGGCTCTCTCTCTCTCTCTCTCTTGGTCCCAATGGCTGAAGAGAAAGTCAGGAGAAGAGGCGACTTTTGGTGCACACGCTGGGGTCTTCAGACACGCCTCCGGACCCGAAGCGGGCCAGGCATGGCGGCTCCGCCCCTTGGCCCACCCGCAGATTGGGGAGAGGAGAGGAGGTGGGTGGAGCGCCGGGGGATCGGGAAAGGGAGTCGGTCATGGGGAAGGGATCGAACGCGGAGAACGATTGAGCGCCGGCTCTGCTCGCGCACCCGGTGGCCAGGTGGAGCAGGAACGAGAGGGGCTAGGCGAGGCTCAAGGGCCCGGCCCCTTTGGGAAGAGGATCGCCCGGCAGCGAGGCAAGAAAGCCGAGGCTCCCCCCGGACTGCTAGGGCTGTTGTGAGCTGAGGGGGCGCTCCTCAAGTGGCAGTCGAGGGGCATTTACAGAGGCGCCTCTGCGCCCCTGGCAAAAAAAAGTGTTCTGCGACTGCTTACTTCGCATAATGGATGAGCCGCCCCTTTGTGTGATATCTCAAGACACCAGATCTGGCCACGATAGTCCACACTGTACTCACATCCCATTTGGACTGCTGCAACGCTCTCTATATGGGGCTGCCTTTGAAGATCGTTCGGAAGCTTCAACTGATTCAGATTAATTGTTAACAGGAGCTCTGTACAGGGAGAGATCCACTCCCATGTTGCGGCAGCTCCACTGGCTGCCTGTCTGCTTCTGGGCTAAATACAAAGAGAAATGTGCCAAGAGGAAAGTGCATCAAGCAGAAAAAAAATGAAATGCAAAGCTACAGAATGGGGGACGTGCGGCTCGAGAGTAGTATGTGTGAAAAAGATCTTGGAGTCTTCGTGGACAACAAGTTAAACATGAGCCAATAATGTAATGCGTGGAAGGCAGTCTTCTCACAAAAAGAAGGTCATCTTCAACCTCAGCAAGATGGAATGGATGAGGGATTGGAGGACATCCAACCCCAAATTGGGAAACAAGTCGTACAGGAATACCTGGCCACTCTCAATGAGTTCAAGTCCCCTTTCAGGGCCAGATCAACTACACTCAAGAGTATTGAAGGAAGTAGCGGAAGTCATTTCGGAACCATTGGCAACCATCTTTGAGAGTTCTTGGAGAACGGGAGAAGTTCCAGCAGATTGGAGGAGGGCCAATGTGGTCCCAATCTTCAAGAAGGGAAAAAAGGATGACCCAAACAACTACCGTCCGGTCAGCCTCACGTCAATACCAGGCAAGATTCTGGAAAAGATTGTTAAGGAAGTGGTCTGCAAACACTTAGAAACAAATGCAGTCATCGCTAATAGTCAACATGGATTGATCAAAAACAAGTCATGCCAGACTCATCTGATCTCTTTTTTCGATAGAGTTACAAGCTGGGTAGATGCGGGGAATGCCGTGGATGGAGCGTGTCTGGATTTCAGGAAGGCCTTCTTTGACAAGGTCCCCCATGACCTTCTGGCAAGGAAACTAGTCCAATGTGGGCGAGGCAAAACTACGGTGAGGTGGATCTGGAATTGGTTAAATGGACGAACCCAGAGGGTGATTCTCCCAAAGGCTTCTCTTCATCTTGGAAAGAAGTGACGAGTGGAGTGCCGCAGGGTTCCGTCCTGGGCCCGGTCCTGCTCAGGATCTTTATTAATGACTTAGATGAAGGGCTAGAAGGCAGGATCATCAAGTTTGCAGACGACACCAAATTGGGAGGGAGAGCCAAGACTCCAGAGGACAGGAGCAGGATTCAAAACGATCTTGACAGATTAGAGAGATGATGGGCCAAAACTAACAAAATGAAGTTCAACAGTGACAAATGCAAGATACTCCACTTTGGCAGAAAAAACGAAATGCAAAGAGACAGAATGGGGGACGCCTGGCTCGAGAGCAGGACGTGTGAAAAAGATCTTGGAGTCCTCGTGGACAACAAGTTAAACATGAGCCAATAATGTGATGCGGCGGCAAAAAAAGCCAATGGGATTTTGGCCTGCATCAATAGGAGCATAGTGTCTAGATCTAGGGAAGTAATGCTACCCCTCTATTCTGCCTTGGTTAGACCACACCTGGAATATTGTGTCCAATTCTGGGCACCACAATTCAAGAAAGATGTTGACAAGCTGGAATGTGTCCAGAGGAGGGCGACTAAAATGATCAGGAGAACAAGCCCTATGAGGAGCGGCTTAAAGAGCTGGGCATGTTTAGCCTTAAGAAGAGGAGATACGATAGCCATGTATAAATATTAGGGCTGGGCGGTTTCGTTTCGTTAATTTGTAATTCGTTAAAAAATTGTTTTTTTTTGTTAACGACGCGATAACGAACCATTCTGGGGCAACTTAAAAACGAAACGAATTTTTCAATTCGTTTCGTAAATGCTTCGTATTTCGTTATGTATTCGTTTCGTTATTGTTTTGAGGTCGTTTCGTTATTATTTCCGCATGTCTGGGGCAAGTTTTATAGTTGTTTTTTGTTTAATTAGTGAAAAAAATTTATAATATCACACCAACAGTCAACAACAGAGGGAGAGGGAAGCTTCAGAAGTTTTTTTAGCGTATTGCGCGATCGCGGCCGCCATTAACGAATTGATTCGTTATTGTTTCGTTATTGTTTTGGAATTTTTTTTACCATTTACGAAATTTCATAAATATCGAACTTTTTTTAAGGAAAATTTCGGAATTCTTTTAAATATCGAAACGCAAAAAACCCCAAAAAACGAATCGATTTTAGAAACAAATTTTTCCGTTGTTACCCAGGCCTAATAAATATGTGAGGAAGCCACAGGGAGGAGGAGGAGGGAGCAAGCTTGTTTTCTGCTTCCCTGGAGACTAGGACACAATGGAACCATGGCTTCAAACCACAAGAGAGGAGATTCCATCTGAACACGAGGAAGAACTTCCTGACTGTGAGAGCCGTTCAGCAGTGGAACTCTCTGCCCCAGAGTGTGGTGGAAGCTCCTTCTTTGGAAGCTCTGAAACAGAGGCTGGATGGCCATCTGTCAGGGGTGATTTGAAGGCAATATTCCTGCTTCTTGGCAGAATGGGATTGGACTGGATGATGGCCCAGGAGGTCTCTTCCAACTCCTTGATTCTATGATTCTATGCAACTTGTGTCCGCACATCACCCGCCATTGTGCCATACAGCATCACCTCCAAGCAATGCATTTTTGTCACAGTTTTTGTATCGTTCTTGCAAAACAGAAACGGCCAAGCGAGTGAATCAATGGCAGCGAGTGCAGATGGAAACTCGTTCAGCAGAGGCAGGAATATTTGAAGAAAGGGAAGGAAAACGTTGCATTTGGAGCCACTCGTAGGCTTAAAAGGAAACTTCCTGTAACGTCTTCTAATATTTCAAGTGGTTTAACCAGCTGGAATGGCAGCCACCCCTTCTGGTCTTGGCGCCCAACAATCCGAACCAATGACCAGATGGAAAATGAGAAAATGTGTTTAACATGCAAGGGGTTTTTCCTCTAGATGGAAACAAAACGTACTTACTGTGGAAAAGCATGAGAGGGCCAGGGCAGCCCAAAGTCTGAAGGAAATGTTGGGTTTTTCACTGGACGTTGCAAGAAAAGCCTTCATCTGGAATTTATGTAAGAGAGCTGTCTTCACTTAAGTCAGTGGTAGGAAAGCTCAAAAGTTTACATAGAATCCTAGAATCAAAGAGTTGGAAGAGACCTCATGGGCCATCATCCAGTCCAACCCCATTCTGCCAAGAAGCAGGAATATTGCATTCAAATCACCCCTGACAGATGGCCATCCAGCTCTGTTTAAAAGCTTCCAAAGAAGGAGCCTCCACCACACTCCAGGGCAGAGAGTTCCACTGCTGAATGGCTCTCACAGTCAGGAAGTTCTTCCTCATGTTCATGTGAGTCCAAAACGTTAGGCAGAGCTGCCACGCTGGGATCGAAGCTGGTCCCTGGGAAACTACAACTCTCATGGAGGGCAGAAGTCCCAAGATCCAGCCGTTTCCCAAAAGCCTCGTGGGGTCCTTGTTGTTGTCAGTGCTTTGGCAATGTGACCAAGACTTGACCCTTGTTGTGTAGTCTGGTGCCCTGTCCAAGACTGTTGCCATCATGTCATCATGGAGGAGCCGCAGGATGTTCACAAATTTGCTTGGGCACCCGATTTTTTGGAGGATGATCCAGAGAGCGCAAAGTGACCCATTTAAGGTGGAATCGGGTGTCAAACAGGAATGATGTGTTATTGCCCCAACTCTATTCTCCATCTTCATCGCTATGATACTTCACCTTGTTGACGGGAAGCTTCCCACCGGAGTGGAAATCATCTATCGGACAGATGGCAAGCTATTCAACCTCAGCAGACTGAAAGCCAAAATCAAGGTTACAACAACATCTGTTATAGAACTCCAGTATGCTGATGACAATGTCGTCTGTGCGCATTCAGAAGAAGATCTACAAGCCACTCTAAACACCTTCGCAGAAGCATACACGAAGCTCAGCCTGTCACTGAACATTTAGAAAACCAAAGTGCTGTTCCAGCAGTCACCAGCCATCCCCTCCCCAATGCCAGAGATACAACTTAATGGTGTAACATTAGAAAATGTTGACCACGTCTGCTACCTTGGCAGCCACCTCTCCACCAAAGTCAACATCGACACAGAAATACAACTGCGAGTGCAGCATTTTCCCGAATGAAGCAGAGAGTGTTTGAGGACCGGGATATCCGTAGGGAGACCAAGGTGCTTGTCTATAAAGCTATTGTCCTCCCAACCCTGCTCTATGCCTGCGAAACGTGGACTGTCTACAGACGTCACATGCAACTCCTGGAACGATTCCGTCAGTGCTGCCTCCAAAAAATCCTGCAAATCTCTTGGGAAGACAAGTGGACAAATGTCAGCGTGCTGGAAGAAGCAAAGACCACCATCACTGAAGCGATGGTCCTCTGCCATCAACTCCGCTGCACCGGCCACGTTGTCCGGATGCCTGACCACCGTCTCCCAAAACAGTTGCTCTACTATGAACTCAAGAACGGAAAACGGAATGTTGGTGCGCAGGAAAAGAGTTCCACTGCTGAACGGCTCTCACAGTCAGGAAGTTCTTCCTCATGTTCAGATGGAATTTCCTCTCTTGTAGGATTGTGGCGCAGTTGGCTGAGTGTCAGCTGCATTAAGATCACTCTGACCAAAAGGTCATGAGTTCGAAGCCAGCCCGGGTTGGAGTGGGTTTTCAACCAATTGTGTGTAGCCTGTTGTCGACCTTTGCAACCCGAAAGACAGTTGCATCTGTCAAGTAGGAAAATAAGGTACCACCTTAAAGTGTGGGGAGGCTAAATTAACTGATTTATGAGGCCATAAAGAAGACTCCAGCAAAGTATTCCAGCGGGGAAGCATGTGGGGAATGCGGAAGTGCTTCATCAGCATTGCAGATGGACGAGGAAAGCGACAGAAAAAGTTCAATAGCCTCTGTGTATGTCTGTATATGTTTGTATGTCAAAAATTGGCATTGAATGTTTGCCATATATGCGTACACTGTAATCCGCCCTGAGTCCCCTGCGGGGTGAGGAGAAGGGCGGAATATAAAAGCTGTAAATAAATAATAAATAATAGTTTGAAGCCATTGTTCCATTGCATCCTAGTCTCCAGGGAAGCAGAAAGGAAGCTTGCTCCCTCCTCCCTGTGGCTTCCTCTCACATATTTATACATGGCTATCATATCTCCTCTCAGCCTTCTCTTCTTCAGTCTAAACATGCCCAGCTCCTTAAGCCGCTCCTCATAGGGCTTGTTCTCCAGACCCTTGATCATTTTAGTCGCCCTCCTCTGGACACATTCCAGCTTGTCAATATCTCTCTTCAATTGTGGTGCCCAGAATTGGACACAATATTCCAGGTGTGGTCTAACCAAAGCGGAATAGAGCATGGGGAGCATGACTTCCCTCAGGGGTGGCTCGTCCATTACGCGAAGTAAGCGGTTGCAGAACACTTTTTTTTGCCAGGGGCGCAGAGGCGCCTCTGTAAATGCCCCTTGACCGCCACTTGAGGAGTGCCCCCTCAGCTCACAACAGCCCTAGCAGTCTGGGGGGAGCCTCGGCTTTCTTGCCTCGCTGCCGGGTATCCTCTTCTCAAAGGGGCCGGGCCCTTGAGCCTCGCCTCGCCCCTCTCGTTCCTGCTCCACCCGGCCACTGGGTGTGCGAGCAGAGCTGGCACTCAGTCATTCACCGCGTTCGATCCCTTCCCCATGACCGGCCTTTTCCCGATCCCCGGCGCTCCACCCGCCTCCTCTCCTCTCCCCAATCCGCGGGTGGGCCAAGGGGTGGAGCCGCCGCGCCTGGCCCGCTTCGGGTCCGGAGGCGTGTCTGAAGACCCCAGCGTGCGCACCAAAAGTCGCCTCTTCTCCTGACTTTCTCTTCAGCCATTGGGACCAAGAGAGGGAGAGAGAGAGAGAGAGAGCACCTCCGGCTGGAAGTATCTCCCACCTCCGCTCCCTCCTTTGTTTTTGCGCCTACCTTCAGGAAAGGTGGGCATCTCCGAGGAGAAAGTCAGGAGAAGAGGTGACTTTTGGTGCACACGCCGGGGTCTTCAGGCACGCCTCCGGACCCAAAGCGGGCCAGGCAAGGGAGCAAGTGCGGCAAGTGTAGTTACTGGGATGTATAGTTCACCTACAATCAAAGAGCATTCTGAACTCCACCAATGATGGAATTGAACCAAATATGGCACACAGAACTCCCACGACGAACAGAAAATATATATCAATGATTGGTTGGGGGGGGGGGGGGCAAAATACTGTTTGCTTACCGTTGAAAATTACCTAGGGCCGCCTCTGACCACAATTAAACATTATTAAAATTCCTTTCTGGAGAAAACGGCTGTGTTGACACTGCACTGTCTGTGGGAACCTCAGAAGCAGGACCAGAGATTTGAGGCACAGAGAAAGAGCCAGAAAGCTGAATCCCAGCAGGAATCTAAATCCCATCATTCTCATAGTCAGAAAATAGCTCAGCCACAGCACTGTAAGAATTCAGACTAAAACCCAGAACAGATCTCGCACCCTACTGACTTGGAAGGTACCACATATCCACCTCAACCAACCCTAAGAAGGGGTGCTTTAACAAAGTGGCACAACGAGGGCATAACTTCGTATTTGCAACGTTATGTTACAAGTGCTCGATGCAGGATCTCGGACAATGTGTCCCCCACCATAACATTGATACGTATCAAGATCCCGGAGCTCTGAACACATGGAATAGGGAATTTCACACTTTAATGGGAGAGAATGAAGCTTCTCGCAGAGTCCTGTTGTGACACAAAATTTCAACCTTCTTGTGACATTTTATTCCATTATTTAAATTACTTGTTATGCTGGCTTTATCATATTGACAGTACATCTTGACAGGGAAGAGATTAATTTGTCTTGAAAAGTGGAAGACGCAAAATAAAAGGCAAGCAAGAGAGCAAAGCAGAGGATGCAAGGAGAGATTTCCTATTTCTATTTGATTGGATTTTGGTTGGGCTCCCCATAAATCGAGCTTTGTGGGGGGACAATCTCTCTCCCCACTCTGCCAATGAAAGTCCCAGAATATTTCTGAGATTGGACAAATATGTCATTGATGATGAAGATCAAGCAGGGAGCTTTGAGATGGTTGAACAGAAGCTATCCGAAGCTCTAGGTGCTCTTACTGCCTATTACAGGGAAAACCAGCTGATCCCTAACCCATCTAAAACACAGACATGTGCTTTTCATCTCAAGAACAGACAAGCATCCCGAGGTCTGAGGATTATTACCTGGGAAAGAATCCCACGGGAGCATTGCAGCGCACCCAAATACCTGGGAGTCACTCTGGACTGTGCTCTGACCTACAAGAAGCACTGCCTGAATATCAAGCAAAAAGTGGGTGCTAGAAACAATATCATATGAGAGCTGACTGGCACAACCTGGGGATCACAACCAGACACAGTGAAGACATCTGCCCTTGCGCTATGCTACTCTGCTGCTGAGTATGAATGCCCAGTGTGGAACACATCTTACCACGCTAAAACAGTGGATGTGGCTCTCAATGAGACATGCCACATTATCACGGGGTGTCTGCGCCCTATAGCACTGGAGAAGTTACACTGCTTAGCCGGTATTGCACCACCTGACATCCGCTGGGAGGTAGCAGCCAATAGTGAAAGGACCAAGGCAGAGACATCTCCAGCTCATCCCCTGTTTGGATATCAGCCAGCACGTCAACAACTTAAATCAGGAAATAGTTTTCTAAGATCTACAGAGACACTCGCTGGAATACCCCAGCAAGCGAGAGTCCAAAAGTGGCAGGCTCAAACCCAGAACTGATACGAAATGAGAGACTCCCCCCTGGGCACACAGAAGACTAGGGGACTTGGAAGGCGCTGAACAGACTGCGCTCTGGCCCCACGAGATGCAGAGCCACCCTCAAGAAATGGGGCCACAAAGTGGAATCCACGACATGCGAGTACGGAGAGGAGCAAACCACTGACCACCTGCTGCAATGCAACCTGAGCCCTGCCACGTGCACAAGGGAGGACCTTCTTGCGGCAACACCAGAGGCACTCCAAGGGGCCAGATACTGGTCAAAGGACATTTAATCAACTACCAAGCTTGCAAACTTTGTGTTTTGTTTTGTTCGTTTTAAACAGAGGGTGGATGGCCATCTGTCAGGGGTGCTTTGAATGCAATATTCCTGCTTCTTGGCAGAATG
>NW_026844367.1:38544440-38575152 GCF_025583915.1 Anolis sagrei ordinatus | reverse complement strand
TCCCAACCCTGCTCTATGCCTGCGAAACGTGGACTGTCTACAGACGTCACATGCAACTCCTGGAACGATTCCGTCAGTGCTGCCTCCAAAAAATCCTGCAAATCTCTTGGGAAGACAAGTGGACAAATGTCAGCGTGCTGGAAGAAGCAAAGACCACCATCACTGAAGCGATGGTCCTCTGCCATCAACTCCGCTGCACCGGCCACGTTGTCCGGATGCCTGACCACCGTCTCCCAAAACAGTTGCTCTACTATGAACTCAAGAACGGAAAACGGAATGTTGGTGCGCAGGAAAAGAGTTCCACTGCTGAACGGCTCTCACAGTCAGGAAGTTCTTCCTCATGTTCAGATGGAATTTCCTCTCTTGTAGGATTGTGGCGCAGTTGGCTGAGTGTCAGCTGCATTAAGATCACTGACCAAAAAGTCATGAGTTCGAAGCCAGCCTGGGTTTGGAGTGGGTTTCCAACCAATTGTGTGTAGCCCGTTGTCGACCTTTGCAACCTGAAAGACAGTTGCATCTGTCAAGTAGGAAAATAAGGTGCCACCTTAAAGTGTGGGGAGGCTAAATTAACTGATTTATGAGGCCATAAAGAAGACTCCAGCAAAGTATTCCAGCGGGGAAGCATGTGGGGAATGCGGATGTGCTTCATCAGCATTGCAGATGGACGAGGAAAGCGACAGAAAAAGTTCAATAGCCTCTGTGTATGTCTGTATATGTTTGTATGTCAAAAATTGGCATTGAATGTTTGCCATATATGCGTACACTGTAATCCGCCCTGAGTCCCCTGCGGGGTGAGGAGAAGGGCGGAATATAAAAGCTGTAAATAAATAATAAATAATAGTTTGAAGCCATTGTTCCATTGCATCCTAGTCTCCAGGGAAGCAGAAAGGAAGCTTGCTCCCTCCTCCCTGTGGCTTCCTCTCACATACTTATACATGGCTCTCATATCTCCTCTCAGCCTTCTCTTCTTCAGGCTAAACATGCCCAGCTCCTTAAGCCGCTCCTCATAGGGCTTGTTCTCCAGACCCTTGATCATTTTAGTCGCCCTCCTCTGGACACATTCCAGCTTTGTCAATATCTCTCTTCAATTGTGGTGCCCAGAATTGGACACAATATTCCAGGTGTGGTCTAACCAAAGCGGAATAGAGCATGGGGAGCATGACTTCCCTCAGGGGTGGCTCGTCCATTACGCGAAGTAAGCGGTTGCAGAACACTTTTATTTTGCCAGGGGCGCAGAGGCGCCTCTGTAAATGCCCCTGGACCGCCACTTGAGGAGCGCCCCCTCAGCTCACAACAGCCCTAGCAGTCCGGGGGGAGCCTCGGCTTTCTTGCCTCGCTGCCGGGCGATCCTCTTCCAAAGGGGCCGGGCCCTTGAGCCTCGCCTAGCCCCTCTCGTTCCTGCTCCACCCGGCCACGGGTGCATGAGCAGAGCTGGCACTCAGTCATTCTCCGCGTTCGATCCCTTCCCCATGACCGGCCTTCTTTCCCGATCCCCCAGCGCCCCACCCGCCTCCTCTCCTCTCCCCAATCCGCGGGTGGGCCAAGGGGTGGAGCCACCGCGCCTGGCCCGCTTCGGGTCCGGAGGCGTGTCTGAAGACCCCAGCGTGCGCACCAAAAGTCGCCTCTTCTCCTGACTTTCTCTTCAGCCATTGGGACCAAGAGAGGAGAGAGAGAGAGAGAGAGCCCCTCCGGCTGGAGGTATCTCCCACCTCCGCTCCCTCCTTTGTTTTTGCGCCTACCTTCAGGAAAGGTGGGCATCTCCACCCTCTCTCTCTCTCTCTCTTGGTCCCAATGGCTGAGGAGAAAGTCAGGAGAAGAGGTGACTTTTGGTGCACACGCCGGGGTCTTCAGTCACGCCTCCGGACCCAAAGCGGGCCAGGCAAGGGAGCAAGTGCGGCAAGTGTAGTTACTGGGATGTATAGTTCACCTACAATCAAAGAGCATTCTGAACTCCACCAATGATGGAATTGAACCAAATATGGCACACAGAACTCCCACGACGAACAGAAAATATATATCAATGATTGGTTGGGGGGGGGGGGGCAAAATACTGTTTGCTTACCGTTGAAAATTACCTAGGGCCGCCTCTGACCACAATTAAACATTATTAAAATTCCTTTCTGGTGGAAACGGCTGTGTTGACACTGCACTGTCTGTGGGAACCTCAGAAGCAGGACCAGAGATTTGAGGCACAGAGAAAGAGCCAGGAAGCTGAATCCCAGCAGGAATCTGAATCCCATCATCCTCATCGTCAGAAAATAGCTCAGCCACAACACTGTAAGAATTCAGACTAAAACCCAGAACAGATCTCGCACCCTACTGACTTGGAAGGTACCACATATCCACCTCAACCAACCCTAAGAAGGGGTGCTTTAACAAAGTGGCACAACGAGGGCATAACTTCGTATTTGCAACGTTATGTTACAAGTGCTCGATGCAGGATCTCGGACAATGTGTCCCCCACCATAACATTGATACGTATCAAGATCCCGGAGCTCTGAACACATGGAATAGGGAATTTCACACTTTAATGGGAGAGAATGAAGCTTCTCGCAGAGTCCTGTTGTGACACAAAATTTCAACCTTCTTGTGACATTTTATTCCATTATTTAAATTACTTGTTATGCTGGCTTTATCATATTGACAGTACATCTTGACAGGGAAGAGATTAATTTGTCTTGAAAAGTGGAAGACGCAAAATAAAAGGCAAGCAAGAGAGCAAAGCAGAGGATGCAAGGAGAGATTTCCTATTTCTATTTGATTGGATTTTGGTTGGGCTCCCCATAAATCGAGCTTTGTGGGGGGACAATCTCTCTCCCCACTCTGCCAATGAAAGTCCCAGAATATTTCTGAGATTGGACAAATATGTCATTGATGATGAAGATCAAGCAGGGAGCTTTGAGATGGTTGAACAGAAGCTATCCGAAGCTCTAGGTGCTCTTACTGCCTATTACAGGGAAAACCAGCTGATCCCTAACCCATCTAAAACACAGACATGTGCTTTTCATCTCAAGAACAGACAAGCATCCCGAGCTCTGAGGATCACCTGGGAAGGAATCCCACTGGAGCATTGCAGCGCACCCAAATACCTGGGAGTCACTCTGGACCGTGCTCTGACCTACAAGAAGCACTGCCTGAATATCAAGCAAAAAGTGGGTGCTAGAAACAATATCATACGAAAGCTGACTGGCACAACCTGGGGATCACAACCAGACACAGTGAAGACATCTGCCCTAGCGCTATGCTACTCTGCTGCTGAGTATGCATGCCCAGTGTGGAACACATCTCACCACGCTAAAACAGTGGATGTGGCTCTTAATGAGACATGCCGCATTATCACAGGGTGTCTGCGCCCTACACCACTGGAGAAATTACACTGTTTAGCTGGTATTGCACCACCTGACATCCCGGGAAGTAGCAACCAATAGTGAAAGGACCAAGGCAGTGACATCTCCAGCTCATCCCCTGTTTGGATATCAGCCAGCACGTCAATGACTTAAATCAAGAAATAGTTTTCTAAGATCTACAGAGACACTCGCTGGAACACCTCAGCAAGCGAGAGTCCAAAAGTGGCAGGCTCAAACCCAGAACTGATACGAAATGAGAGACTCCCCCCTGGGCACACAGAAGACTAGGGGACTTGGAAGGCGCTGAACAGACTGCGCTCTGGCCCCACGAGATGCAGAGCCACCCTCAAGAAATGGGGCCACAAAGTGGAATCCACGACATGCGAGTACGGAGAGGAGCAAACCACTGACCACCTGCTGCAATGCAACCTGAGCCCTGCCACTGCACAATGGAGGACCTTCTTGCGGCAACACCAGAGGCACTCCAAGGGGCCAGATACTGGTCAAAGGACATTTAATCAACTACCAAGCTTGCAAACTTTGTGTTTTGTTTTGTTTGCTTTTAAACAGAGGGTGGATGGCCATCTGTCAGGGGTGCTTTGAATGCAATATTCCTGCTTCTTGGCAGAATGGGGTTGGACTGGATGGCCCATGAGGTCTCTTCCAACTCTTATATATATATATATATATATATATATATATATATATATATATATATATATTATTGAGGGTTTCTAAAAGGGTACATCGAGAGAGTGTCAATCATCGACGTATCATAGAATAAAAATAATTCGGTTGGGGTGGGTTGAAGGGGTGAGGGCATGGAGATGTGGGCAAGAGGGAAGGGGTGGGGGGGAGTGCAGGAGTAGTAAGGGAGGGGTGAACGGAGAGGGTGGAGGTTCGGGAGGAGGAGGGTTAGCAGTATTATCTATTGATTAAAGCCCATTGTGCGAAATTAGTATAGGTGCATGTCGGGTTTCCTTCGCGAGCTTCTCATTAGGGCTGGGTAACCACGGAAAAATTTGTTTCTAAACTCGATTCGTTTTTAGGGGGTTTTTGCGTTTCGTTTTTTAAAAGAATTCCGAAATTTTCCTTTAAAAAAGTTCGAAATATATGAAATTTTACGAAACGATTTCAAAACAATTACGAATCGATTCGTTAATGGCGGACGCGATTGCGCAATATGCTAAAAAAACCCTCCAAATGGGACAGGGGGAACTTCTGAAGCTTCCCTCTCCCTCTGTTGTTGACTGTTGGTGTGATAATTTATTTTTTATCACTGATAAAACAAACAACAACCCTAAAACTTGCACCAGACATACGGAAATAATTATGAAACAATTACGAAACGATTTCGAAACAATTACGAAACAATTACGAAATAAATTGAAAAAATTCGTTTCGATTTTTAATTACTCTTGCATGGCTCAATATTGGATCGTAAGCTAATTTAAATACAAATTAATAACGAATTACAAAATTAACGAACGAAACCGCCCAACCCTACTTCTCATTATTCCATGTTTAGTTGATATTGAAGTGATTTTTGATTGGGGACCAGTCAACTTTGCTTTTCGCCGTTGTTTGCATATCTTTCAGGTGTTCTGTTAGGCAGTCCATGTTCATTATGTCTAGTAGTTTATATGTGCATTCTAGGGCTGGGCGGTTTCATTTCGTTAATTCGTAATTCGTTAATAATTCGTTAATTTTTTCAATTACAAAACGATAACGAACCATTCTGGAGCAATTATTAAAAAAAACGAATTTTCAAAAACATTTTGTAAATGCTTCGTATTTCGATATTGTATTCGTTTCGTTATTGTTTTGAGGTCGTTTTGTTATTATTTCCGCATGTCTGGGCCAGTTTTATGGTTTAATTAATGAAAAAAAATTATAATATCACACCAACAGTCAACAACAGAGGGAGAGGGAAGCTTCAGAAGGTTTTGGAGGTTTTTTAGCGTATTTCGCGGTCGCATCCGCCATTAACGAATCGATTCGTTATTGTTCCGGAAATCGATTCGTTAATTTTTTTCCATTTACGAAATTTCGTAAATATCGAACTTTTTAAAAGGAAAATTTTGTAATTATTTTAAATATCGAAACAAAAAAAACCCCCAAATACGAATCGATTTTAGAAACAAATTTTTCCGTTGTTACCCAGGCCTAGTGCATTCATCAATCGTTGGGATTTCACTGTTCTCCCATTTTTTTGCCACTACTATCCTTGCCGCTGTCATCATATGAAAGAGAAGTCTGTCCTTATTTTTCTCTAGTTCGAAATCGAAAATTCCCAAGAGGAAATATTCCGCCTTCATCTCTTTCTTTTTATTCAGAATTTTGTTTGTTATGTCGTGTATCTCCTTGCAAAATCTTTTGATTTTGTCACAAGTCCACCAACAGTGGAAGAAGGTTCCCTTTTTTTCCCCTGACACTTCCAGCATAGTCCCGAGACGTTTTTGTACCATTTTGCCACTTTACTGGGTGTTATATACCAACGGTACATCATCTTGAGCCAATTTCCTCGTAGGTCATATGAGTTTGTCCACTTTAACTTTTTATTCCAGATCTCTTCCCAGTAGGCTTGGGTAACCACGGAAAAATTTGGTTCTAAACTCGTTTTGTTTTTAGGGGGCCCTTGCGTTTCGTTTTTTTTAGGCCTGTTTGATCAAGAAAAAATTTGTTTCTAAAATCGATTTGTAATTGGGGTGTTTTTTTGTTTCGATATTTAAAATAATTACAAAACTTTCCCAAAAAAGTTTTGGTATTTAAGAAATTTTGTAAATATTAACGAATTTTTAGAATATTTTTGGTATTTCTTAAGAATAATATTAAAATAATATTAAAAAATATTTTAAAATGGAAAATTAACCAAAAAATGGCCCAAATGTGGACCAAACACAGGCAGGATACAGCAAATGAGAGCACACACCAACAGAAGAGTCTTTTCTTTTTTAGAATATTTTTTAAAAATAATATTAAAATAATATTAAAAAATAATATTAAAATAATATTAAAAAATATTTTAAAATGGAAAATTAACCAAAAAATGGCCCAAATGTGGACCAAACACAGGCAGGATACAGCAAATGAGAGCACACACCAACAGAAGAGTCTTTTCTTTTTTAGAATATTTTTTAAGAATAATATTAAAAAATAATATTAAAAAATAATATTAAAATAATATTAAAAAATAATATTAAAAATAATATTAAAAATATTTTAAAATGGAAAATTAACCAAAAAATGGCCCAAATGTGGACCAAACACAGGCAGGATACAGCAAATGAAGCAAGCAGCACTCACAGCAGCAAGGAATGAATCCAATCCCAGTTGCTAGCAGCCAAGCCAACCCAATGCAAACTCCCTCGCCCTCTGCAGCAAGCTACGGGCCGCGCGGAGCCGCTTTGAAAGGGCTCGCCGGCCAATCAAAAACAAACAGCCACGGACCCATGGTGCACTGCTTGGGAGCGCCGGATTGGCTCCCAGGCACCAGCAGCCTGCACCCCAATAACGAAACGGGCGGAAGCTCGTAAAATCTATGGGGTTGCCGCCTCGTTATTTTTAAACCCTTCCGGGTTTGAAAAAGTGCTTCAATATCGCTTCGGAAATGCCAAAAATAACGAATTAATAACGAATTAACGAATTAACGAACGAAACCGCACAGGCCTAGTTTTTTTTAATAATTCCGAAATTTTCCTTTTAAAAATTTCGAAATATACGAAATTTCGTATAATTACGAATCGATTCGTTAATGGCGGACGAGATTGCGCAATATGCTAAAAAAAACCTCCAAATGGGACAGGAGGAACTTCTGAAGCTTCCCTCTCCCTCTGTTGTTGACTGTTGGTGTGATAAAACAAACAACAACTATAAAACTTGCACCAGACATGCGAAAATAATTACGAAATAATTACAAAATAATTACGAAATATTACGAAATACTTACGAAATAAATTGAAAAAATTGTTTCGAATCTAATTTACTCCTCACACTATTCCTGCATGGCTCAATATTGGATCGTAAGCTAATTTAAATACAAATTAATAACGAATTACGAAATTAACGAACGAAACCGCCCAAGCCTAGTATATAGATCAATCACCCCTTCTCCATCCCACCCACCAGAGAAATTTAATAAAGAAATTATTTTCAAGCAATGTGAGTCCATGAGCGGGAAATCATAGAATCATAGAATCAAAGAGTTGGAAGAGACCTCATGGGCCATCCAGTCCAACCCCCTGCCAAGAAGCAGGAATATTACATTCAAATCACCCCTGACAGATGGCCATCCAGCCTCTGTTTAAAAGCTTCCAAAGAAGGAGCCTCCACCACACTCCGGGGCAGAGAGTTCCACTGCTGAATGGCTCTCACAGTCAGGAAGTTCTTCCTCATGTCCTTGTGAGTCCAAAACGTTAGGCAGAGCTGCCACGCTGGGATCGAAGCTGGTCCTTGGGAAACTACAACTCTCATGGAGGGCAGAAGTCCCAAGATCCAGCCGTTTCCCAAAAGCCTCGTGGGGTCCTTGTTGTTGTCAGTGCTTTGGCAATGTGACCAAGACTTGACCCTTGTTGTGTAGTCTGGTGCCCTTGCCCTTTGCAGAACTATTTATTTATTTATTTTTATTTATTTATTGCATTTGTTGACCGCCGTTCTCAGCCCTTTCGGGCGACTCACGGCGGTGTACAACATATAAAAACAGTTTACAATACAACCCTCATACAACACAGTATGCACGTAACATCAATAATACAACAATAATTACTCTAAATCATCCGCGTCGTCTCATCGTAAAATCATAAACCAATCTCGTATTCCATATTCCGTTCCAGTCATCAATGCCAGTTGTTGTAATGCTTAGTTGAACGCCTGCTCGAATAGCCATGTCTTTAAGCTCTTGCGGAATGACATAAGGGAGGGCGCCTGTCTGATGTCCACAGGGAGGGTGCTCCATAGCCGGGGCGCCACCACCGAGAAGGCCCTATCCCTCGTCCCCGCCAAACGTGCCTGTGAGGCAGGCGGGATCGAGAGAAGGGCCTCCCCAGATGATCTCAAGGCCCTCGTGGGCTCATAGGCCGAGATGCGGTCAGAAAGGTATTTTGGGCCGAACCGTTTAGGGCTTTGTAGGCCAACACCAGCACCTTAAATTGGGCCCGGTAGCAAATCGGCAGCCAGTGGAGCGGGGACAGCAGGTTGTGTGCTCTCTGCGTCCCGCTCCTGTTAGTAACATGGCTGCCGCGCGCTGGACTAGCTGAAGCTTCCGGGCCGTCTTCAGCCCCACGTAGAGAGCGTTGCAGTAGTCAAGGCGGGATGTGACCAGAGCGTGTACCACCGTGGCCAAGTCAGACTTCCCAAGGTACGGGCGCAGCTGGCGCACGAGCCTAAGCTGTGCAAATGCTCCCCTGGTCACCGCCGAGACCTGGGGTTCCAGGCTCAGCGATGAATCCAGGATCACACCCAAGCTGCGAACCTGCGCCTTCAAGGGGAGTGCGACCCCATCCAGCACAGGCTGTAACCCTATGCCCCGTTCGGTCTTGCGACTGACCAGGAGTATTAGGCCTGTGCGATTTGGTTCGTTAATTCGTTAATTCGTTAATAATTCGTTAATTTTACCATTTCCGAAGCGATATTGAAACAAATCTCCAAACCCGGAAGGGTTTATAAATATCGAACCAGCAGCCCCCATAGTATTTACGAGCCTCCGCTCGTTTCGTTAATGGGGTGGAGGCTGCTGGAGTGCTGCTGCATGGGAGCCAATCCGGCGCTCCCAAGCAGTGCACCATGGGTCCGTGGCTGTCTCTTTTTGATTGGCCGGCGAGCCCTTTCAAAGCGGCTCCGCGCGGCCCGTAGCTTGCTGCAGAGGGCGAGGGAGTTTGCATTGGGTTGGCTTGGCAATGGCTGCTAGCAACTGGGATTGGATTCATTCCTTGCTGCTGTGAGTGCTGCTTGCTTCATTTGCTGTCTCTTGCCTGTGTTTGGTCCACATTTGGGCCATTTTTTGGTTAATTTTCCATTTTAAAATATTTTTAATATTATTTTTAATATTATTTTTTAATATTATTTTTTAATATTATTTTTTAATATTATTTTTAATATTATTCTTAAAAAATATTCTAAAAAAGAAAAGACTCTTCTGTTGGTGTGTGCTCTCATTTGCTGTATCCTGCCTGTTTTTGGTCCACATTTGGGCCATTTTTTGGTTAATTTTCCATTTTAAAATATTTTTAATATTATTTTTAATATTATTTTTAATATTATTTTAATATTATTCTTAAAAAATATTCTAAAAAAGAAAAGACTCTTCTGTTGGTGTGTGCTCTCATTTGCTGTATCCTGCCTGTGTTTGGTCCACATTTGGGCCATTTTTTTGGTTAATTTTCCATTTTAAAATATTTTTTAATATTATTTTAATATTATTTTTAATATTATTTTAATATTATTCTTAAAAAATATTCTAAAAAAGAAAAGACTCTTCTGTTGGTGTGTGCTCTCATTTGCTGTCTCCTGCCTGTGTTTGGTCCACATTTGGGCCATTTTTTGGTTAATTTTCTATTTTTAAATATTTTTTAATATTATTTTTTAATATTATTTTTTAATATTATTTTAATATTATTCTTTATTTTTTATTATTATTTTAATATTATTTTTTAATATTATTTTAATATTATTCTTAAAAAATATTCTAAAAAAGAAAACACTCTTCTGTTGGTGTGTGCTCTCATTTGCTGTATCCTGCCTGTGTTTGGTCCACATTTGGGCCATTTTTTGGTTAATTTTCCATTTTAAAATATTTTTTAATATTATTTTAATATTATTCTTAAGAAATACCAAAAATATTCTAAAAATTCGTTAATATTTACAAAATTTCTTAAATACCAAAACTTTTTTTGGGGAAAGTTTTGTAATTATTTTAAATATCGAAACAAAAAAACACCCCAATTACAAATCGATTTTAGAAACAAATTTTTTCTTGATCAAACAGGCCTAGTCACTATCCCTTATTTTTGGGGGGGGTGAGTCCTTCGGGAGATACTAGCGGGGTACAAATAAAGATAATAATAATAATAATAATAATAATAATAATAATAATAACAATAACAATAATAGCTTTGCATTTCAGAATGCAAAATGCTACATAGGCAGCTTTTCACGCAGTTTGACAGCAAAAAGACGTTGGAGAGAGCTTTCCCGCCTCCTTTTCCCAGTGCCTTTCTCTTCCATTTTCCTCCCAACTATTCCGGGTCCTTGTCTCAGAGCAAGAGCCTTGGAACCTCTGCCATGCTGCATGCATCCCCGGCCCTCTTGATGTTTTATGGATCTCCATCCCATAATGCACACATTTTAACCTAAGGGTGGATTCTGGCACTCCCTTTTTTCCCCAAGCTGCCTGAAAAACTTTTGCACTTACCATGCAGGGGAAGAGGATGATTTATTTATCACGATTAGTCCATCAATATTTCAAAATAAAATGCATGCCTCTCTCTTTAGCTTGCAAAGGCCTCTACAAAGAAGAACTACACACATTTGGCTCCACATGAAACCTCTTGGCGGGGGTTTGATTTTTTTTTATTTGGGAGTTATAGTTGCTGGATGTATAGTTCACCTACAATATCAAAGAGCATTCGGAACTCCACCAGTGATGGAATTGAACCATAATGGATAGGATCTGGACCAAACTTGGCACAAATACTCAATACGTCCAAATGTGAACACTGGTGGAGTTTAGGGGGAAATAGATCTTGACCTTTGGGAGCTGTAGTTGCTGAGATTTATAGTTCACCTACAATCAAAGAGCATTCTGAACTCCACCAACAATGGAATTGAACAAAAGTTGGCACACAGTTCTCCCATGACCAACAGAAAATACTGGAAGGGTTTGGTGGGCATTGACCTTGAGTTTGGGAGTTGTAGTTCACCTACATCCAGAGAGCACCGTGGACTCAAACAATGATGGATCTGGAGCAAACTTGGCACGAATACTCAATACATCCAAATGTGAACACTGGTGGAGTTTGGGGGAAATAGATCTTGACCTTTGGGAGCTGTAGTTGCTGGGATGTATAGTTCACCTACAATCAAAAAGTCCTCTGTACTCCAAAAACGATGGAATTGAAGCAAACTTGGCACACAGAAGTTGCATGAGCAACAGAAAATACTGGAAGGGTTTGGTGGGCATTGTAGAATTGGTGGGACCTTGAAGAATATACTACAAGTTGACATTTGGGAGTTGTAGTTTCTGGGACTTATAATTCACCTACAATCAAAGAGCAATCTGAACTCCATCAACAATAGAATTGGGCCAGACTTCCCACACAGAACCCCCATGACCAACGGAAAATACTGTGTTTTCTGATGATCTTTGGTGACCCCTCTGTCTCCCCCTTGTGACCCCCTCAGGGGTCCCGACCCCCAGGTTGAGAAACACTGGTGTAGATAGAAGGCAAGGCTTTTGTAAACAGAGACAGGGTGCTCAGTCACAAAGAATATCCATTCATTTACAGAAAAAGAAAGATAAGAAACTCTTATCTGGTGATAAGGTCAAGAGAAATGCTTTCCTTTCATTTCTGGGATGTGGAAAAGCCTTATATTAATCCAAGGGGAAAAGTTGTCTCAGTTGAGTCAACGTTGGAATTTCATGCTTTCAAGTGTTCTTAGTTTCATGCACCAAGTTTTTGCCAAGCTCCTAATTTTTGTATTGGATTTTTTACACTGCCTTGTTTAATGGATTCTTGTGGCAAGTGGGAAAATAAACCTTGACATTTGGGAGTTGTAGTTTTGGAGATTTATAATTCACCTAAAATCAAAGAGCAATCTGAACTCCATCAACAATAGAATTGGGCCAGACTTCCCACAAAGAACCCCCATGACCAACAGAAAATACTGTGTTTTCTGATCATCTTTGGTGACCCCTCTGTCTTCCCCTTGTGACCCCCCCCCCCGGGGTCCCGACCCTCAGGTTGAGAAACACTGTGATATACGACTGCTGCAAGTCAACAAGACTTGAAGGCCCTCAAGAATAACAAGTTGCAAATGACTTGAAGGCACACAACAATGTCACTGAGAGGCTTGTAGGTCTTCTGAATGCGCACAGACGACATTGTCATCAGCATATTGGAGTTCTATAACAGATGTTGTTGTAACCTTGGTTTTGGCTTTCAGTCTGCTGAGGTGTCTGATGGGTGATTTCCACTCCCAACATTGAGGAAAACATTGCAAGTTGTTTCCAATCTGATCCCATGAAACCCGCGAGAAGTTCTCCCATCGTGCACAATGCCTTTGGCAATCTCAAATCTCCGAGAGAGGATTTGAAGCTCTCTCTCTCTCTTTGCAAAGTTCTGGCTTCCAAAAAACTGACTGCAGCCAAAAGAGAAGAAAGAAAGAAACCCACTTGACGCCGAAGACGAAAAAGCCAAGAGTCTGCTTTCTCAACACACTCGGAAGAGAAGAAAACATGAAAGCCAGTTTTAATTGTCAATTAAAAGCAGCGCGTTCCCGAAAAAGAAGGATTGCAATCTCTCAGTTGTTTTCAAAACATCTTATTTATTATGAGTGATTTCTCTCTCTCCCTTTTTCTAATCTGAGAGATTCTCGTTAGTAAAACATGAATTTTTTATGCTCTATTTTCTGCATTCTTCTCTCATGTCTCCGCTTCGCCCGGCGTTTAAGAGGAGCGGCGGATCCATAAGCTACCCTCCAGCTCGTTAAATCACCACATAATAGGATATAAGCAGCACATTAATTACCGTCATCAAGAGAATTAGTGTGTCTATCTGTAAATATTAAAGCAGCTGCTCTACCTCGAAAGAGGGAGTTAAGATGGAGGCTCTTCAGGGGTCGTGAATTTTAAAAACAGCGCCTGGAGGAGCCCAAGGAACACAAAAGCACTTCTGACTCGATTAGGCGATCAAAAGGATGCGTATCTCCGAGTAGAGGCCTCCGCGGTCAAGGAAGCGCCCAGCCAGGCGCTGATCGGGCCAGCGCATCATTATATCGACGGCGGCGCGGCTTTTCCGCCGCAGCAACAGTCAGCAGGTTGTGCCCCCGAAAAGCGACTCGTCTTATACACGAAGGTCGCTCGAGGAAAGGCATTTCCCGGCTTCTCCCATGTCTGCACAATGATGTCACACTGACCCACATTATGCATGATCGAACTTCAACGCTTTCGCTTCTTTTCCCCCTCGTAGTCTCTGCGATGCCGCCACGCTCACTGCTTTCGAGCAATCGGGTGGACAATATAGAATGCTATTCCATCTCCAATGCCAAAAATACATTGTAACATTAGAAAATGTGTACCGTTTCCACTTTCTTGGTAGCCACCTCTCCACAAAAGTCAACATTGACACTGAAATTCAACACCGCCTGAGCTCTGCGAGTGCAGCATTTTTCCGAATGAAGCAGAGAGTGTTTGAGGACCAGGAAAAAAAGTCCTGTTTTTTATATGTGTATTTGTAATATATACATTGAGTTAATTTAGTTATTTTCACATTACCACGATCAGTGGATTTTGGTCTTCACAGTGTTAGGGGAACACATTTTTCTTCTAAGCTATTTAACCTCAGCAGACTGAAAGCCAAAACCAAGGTTACAACATCTGTTATAGAAAGCCAAAACCAAGGTTACAACAACATCTGTTATAGAACTCCAGTATGCTGATGACAACGTCATCTGTGCACATTCAGAAGAAGATCCACAAGCCACTCTAAACACCTTCTCAGAAGCATGCGAAAAGCTCGGCCTGTCATTGAACATCGAGAAAACCAAAGTGCTCTTCCAGCAGTTGCCAGCCAATCCCTCTTCAATGCCAGAAATACAGCTTAATGGTGTAGCATTAGAAAATGTTGACCATTTCTGCTCCATTGGCAGCCACCTCGCCACCAAAGTCAACATTGACACTGAAATTCAACACTGCTTGAGCTCTGCGAGTGCAGCATTTTTCCGAATGAAGCAAAAAGTGTTTGAGGACCGGGACATCCGTAGGGATACCAACGTGCTTGTTTATAAAGCTATTCCCCTCCCAACCCTGTTATATGCCTGCGAAACGTGGACTGTCTACAGACATCACATGCAACTCCTGGAATGATTCCATCAGCATTTTTCCGAATGAAGCAGAGAGTGTTTGAGGACCGGGACACCGGTCGGGAGACCAAGGTGCTTGTTTATAAAGCTAATGTCCTCCCAACCCTGCTATATGCCTGCAAAACGTGGACTGTCTACAGATGTCACATGCAACTCCTGGAATGATTCCATCAGCATTTTTCCTAATGAAGCAGAGAGTGTTTGAGGACCGGGACACCGGTCGGGAGACCAAGGTGCTTGTTTATAAAGCTAATGTCCTCCCAACCCTGCTATATGCCTGCAAAACGTGGACTGTCTACAGACGTCACATGCAACTCCTGGAATGATTCCATCAGCATTTTTCCGAATGAAGCAGAGAGTGTTTGAGGAACAGGACATCTGTAGGAATACCAAGGTGCTTGTTTATAAAGCTATTGTCCTCCCAACCCTGCTATACGCCTGTGAAACGTGGACTGTCTACAGACGTCACATGCAACTCCTGGAACGATTCCATCAGCATTTTTCTGAATGAAGCAGAGAGTGTTTGAGGACCAGGACATCTGTAGGGATATCAAGGTGCTTGTTTATAAAGCTATTCCCCTTCCAACCCTGCTATATACCTGCGAAACGTGGACTGTCTACAGACGTCACATGCAACTCCTGGAAGGATTTCATCAGCATTTTTCCGAATGAAGCAGAGAGTGTTTGAGGACCAGGACATCTGTAGGGATACCAAGATGCTTGTTTATAAAGCTATTGTCCTCCCAACCCTGTTATATGCCTAAGAAACATGGACTGTCTACAGAAGTCACGTGCAACTCCTGGAACGATTCCATCAGCATTTTTCTGAATGAAGCAGAGTGTTTGAGGAACAGGACATCTGTAGGGATATCAAGGTGCTTGTTTATAAAGCTATTGTCCTCCCAACCCTGTTATATGCCTAAGAAACATGGACTGTCTACAGACATCATGTGCAACTCCTGGAACGATTCCATCAGCATTTTTCCGAATGAAGCAGAGTGTGTTTGAGGAACAGGACATCTGTAGGGATACCAAGGTGCTTGTTTATAAAGCTATTGTCCTCCCAACCCTACTATATGCCTGAAAAACGTGGACTGTCTACAGACGTCACATGCAACTCCTGGAACGATTCCATCTGCATTTTTCCTAATGAAGCAGAGTGTTTGAGGACCAGGACATCTGTAGGGATACTAAGGTGCTTGTTTATAAAGCTATTATCCTCCCAACCCTGTTATATGCCTAAGAAACATGGACTGTCTACAGACGTCACATGCAACTCCTGGAATGATTCCATCAGCATTTTTCCAAATGAAGCAGAGAGTATTTGAGGAACAGAACATCCGTAGGGATATCAAGGTGCTTGTTTATAAAGCTATTGTCCTCCCAAACCTGCTATACCCACGAAACATAGACTGTCTACAGACGTCACATGCAACTCCTGGAACGATTCTATCAGCATTTTTCCGAATGAAGCAGAGAGTGTTTGAGGACCAGGGACATCTATAGGGATACCAAGGT
The DNA here is from genome assembly GCF_025583915.1 of Anolis sagrei ordinatus. Classification (NCBI taxonomy): domain Eukaryota; kingdom Metazoa; phylum Chordata; class Lepidosauria; order Squamata; family Anolidae; genus Anolis; species Anolis sagrei. Next base: position 38,559,211 of record NW_026844367.1, on the reverse strand, counting down.
GCTTGTTTATAAAGCTACTGTCCTCCCAACCCTGCTATATGCCTGCAAAACATGGACTGTTTACAGACGTCACATGCAACTCCTGGAACGATTCTATCAGCATTTTTCCGAATGAAGCAGAGAGTGTTTGAGGACCAGGACATCCGTAGGGATACCAAGGGGCTTGTTTACAAAGCTATTGTCCTCCCAACTCTGCTATATGCCTGCGAAACGTGGACTGTCTACAGATGTCAAATGCAAGTCCTGGAATGATTCCATCAGCATTTTTCCAAATGAAGCAGAGAGTGCTTGTTTATAAAGCTACTAGCCGTCCCCTGCCACACATTGCTGTGGCCCACACGGGGGTTCTGTGTGGGAGGTTTGCCCAGTTCTATTATTGGTGGGGATTATATTGTAGGTGAACTATAAATCCCAGTAACTACAACTCCCAAATGTCAAGATTCTATTCCCCAAACTCCATCTGTGTTCATATTTGGGCATATGGAATATTTGTGCCAAGTTTGGTCCAGATCCATCATTGTTTGAGTCCACAGTCTCTCTGGATGTAGGTGAACTACAACTCCCAAACTCAAGGTCAATGCCCACCAAACACTTCTAGTGTTTTCTGTTGGTCATGGGAGTCCTGTGTGCCACGTTTGGTTCAATTCCATCATTGGTGGAGTTCAGAATGCTCTTGGATTTAGGTGAACTATAAATCCCAAGCAACTAAAGAGACTTTGACATTTGGGAGTTGTAGTTGCTGGGATTTATAGTTCACCTACAATCAAAGAGCATTCTGAACTCCATCAACAATAGAATTGGAGCAAACTTCCCACATAGAAACCCCATGACTAACAGAAAATACTGTGTTTTCTGATGATCTTTGGCGACCCATCTGTCTCCCTCTTGCGACTCTCTGGATGTAGGTGTACTACAATTCCCAAACTCAAGGTCAATGCCCACCAAACCCTTCTAGTGTTTTCTGTTGGTCATGGGAGTTCTGTGTGCCAAGTTTGGTTCAGTTCCATCATTGGTGGAGTTCAGAATGCTCTTTGATTGTAGGTGAACTATAAATCCCAGCAACTACAACTCCCAAATGACAAAATCATTTTTTTTTTGAGTGAAGGACATACATTGGGTTGTTAGGTGTCTTGTGTCCAAATTTGGTGTCAATTCGTCCAGTGGTTTTTGAGTTCTGTTAATCCCACAAACGAACATTACATTTTTATTTATATAGATGAGTTTCCCTGGCACAGAAAGGACATTTGCTTAAAGATAAGGAAAACGGAGTGACATGTGATGTTAGTGAACCATTTCTCCCCGGACAGGTTTGTGTCTCTTTCCCCACCTCGCCCCTTCTGACCGTGAGACGATTCAGACTCCGTACATTAGGAATAAATATATATGGCACTTCACTTGAGAGGGATGCAAAAGTGCCCGGCTGTAATTCATAGGCTTGGGCGATCCAGTTTGTTAATTTCGTAATTCGTTATTAATTCGTATTTAAATTAGCTTACGATCCAATATCAAACCATGCAGGAATAGTGTGAGGAGTAATTAAGAATCGAAACAATTTTTCCAATTTTCGTAATTATTTCGTAATTATTCTCCAATTTTCGTAATTATTTTCGTATGTCTGGTGCAAGTTTTACAATCTCGCATTTACCCCACTTCCGGTCCCTTTGCTCTGCTGCTTCCCTCCTCTTTCCTCATGCTTCTTCTTGCCTCACTCTAATATACAATACTATAATATAATATATAACATAATAATATTATAATAATATAATATTTATATTATATTATATTATTATATTATATTATTATAATACTATTATATTATAGTATTGTATATATTATATTATATTATTATATTATAATTGTATAATATAATATAATATATATAATATATTATAATATAATATATAATATAATATATTATAATATTATATATATAATATAATAATATTATAATATAATATAATAATATAGTAATAAAATATATAATATAATAATATAATATAATACATACAATACTATAATATTATATTATATTATATTATATTATTATAATACTATTATATTATAGTATTGTATATTATATTTATTATTATATTATATATTTTATTACTATATTATTATATTATATTATAATTGTATATAATTAATATAATATATTATAATTATATTATATTATATTATATTATACAATTATAATATAATATAATAATATAGTAATAAAATATATAATATAATAATATAATATAATACATACAATACTATAATATTATATTATATTATATTATATTATTATAATACTATTATATTATAGTATTGTATATATTATATTTTATTATTATATTATATATTTTATTACTATATTATTATATTATATTATAATTGTATATAATTAATATAATATATTATAATTATATAATATATTATTATATTATATATTTTATTACTATATTATTATATTATATTATAATTGTATAATATAATATAATATATTATAATATAAAATAATATAATAATAATATAAATATATAATAATATAATATAATTAATATATAATATATAATAATATAATATAAAATAATATAATATAATATAATATAATAATAATAATATAATATAATATAATATAATATAATATAATATAATAATATTATAATAATATAATATAATAATATATAATATAATATAATAATATAATAATATAATATACAACAATATAATAAAATATAATATAATATAATATAATAATATAATATAGTTGTTGTTAGTTTTATCACACCAACAGTCAACAACAGAGGGAGAGGGAAGCTTTAGAAGTTCCTCCTGTCCCATTTGGAGGTTTTTTAGCATATTGCGCAATCGCGTCCGCCATAAACGAATCGATTCGTAATTTACGAAATTTTGGAAATTTCGAAATTTTGAAATCTTAAATTTCAGAAGTCCTCAGAATTTAGAAACGCTAGCGCACCCTAGAAACGAAACGAGTTTAGAACCAATTTTTTTCTTGATCGCCCAAGCCTAGTAACTGAAGCCAGAGAGTTGCATCCACCCAACTGTGACACTTGCTCTTTTCTGCAGAGAACATCCATTCTGGCACTCCCTGCGTCCCCTCCATGGTTCTTTGAACTGTGGACAGTGTGTTCTCTCTGTCACTCTCTCTTTTCTTTTCTTTTTGAAGGACTACTGTTTTTTTGGAGGACTACAGGCAGGAGGGAAAGTCCTTGAGGAGCGGCTAGCAAAGAAAAGAAAGTTACATTTCTGATTTGTACGCTGTTTCCCTCAGCAAAAGCCAAACTTGTAGCCTCAGCAGGTAACGCTGGGCCATCTCATCCAACCTAGATTAGAATCATAGAATTATAGAATCAAAGAGTTGGAAGACTGTGTGCTTACACTTGAAAATTAATGATTATAGTTAAACTGTAAATCCCAGATTTATATTCCCAAATGTCAAGGTCTATTTGTTTCCACCAGTGTTCAAATTTGGGCATATTTAATATTCATGCCAAGTTTGTTCCAGATTATTGTTTGAGTCCACAGTGCTCCCTGGATGTAGGTGAACTACAACTCCCAAACTCAAGGTCAATGCCCACCAAACCCTTATAGAATCATAGAATCAAAGAGTTGGAAGAGACCTCATGGGCCATCCAGTCCAACCCCCTGCCAAGAAGCACAAATATTGCATTCAAATCACCCCTGACAGATGGCCATCCAGCCTCTGTTTAAAAGCTTCCAAAGAAGGAGCCTCCACCACACTCCGGGGCAGAGAGTTCCACTGCTGAACGGCTCTCACAGTCAGGAAGTTCTTCCTCATGTTCAGATGGAATCTCCTCTCTTGTAGTTTGAAGCCATTGTTCCATTGCGTCCTAGTCTCCAAGGAAGCAGAACCAAGCTTGCTCCTTTCTCCCTGTGGCTTCCTCTCACATATTTATACATGGCTATCATATCTCCTCTCAGCCTTCTCTTCTTCAGGCTAAACATGCCCAGCTCCTTAAGCCGCTCCTCATAGGGCTTGTTCTCCAGACCCTTGATCATTTTAGTCGCCCTCCTCTGGACACATTCCAGCTTGTCAATATCTCTCTTGAATTGTGGTGCCCAGAATTGGACACAATATTCCAGGTGTGGTCTCACCAAAGCAGAATAGAGGGGTAGCATTACTTCCTTAGATCTAGACACTATGCTCCTATTGATGCAGGCCAAAATCCCATTGGCTTTTTTTGCCGCCACATCACATTGTTGGCTCATGTTTAACTTGTTGTCCACGAGGACTCCAAGATCTTTTTCACACGTACTGCTCTCGAGCCAGGCATTGTCCCCCATTCTGTATCTTCTTGTATTTTCTGTTGGTTGTGGGAGTTCTGTATACCAAGCTTGGTTCCATTCCATCATTGGTGAAGTTGGGAATCCCGCCAAACCAATTACTGTTTGTGTTTTTAAATACATAACTGTATTCTCAATTCACTTCTGACACGATAAATAAAATCAATTATATTATTATATATTATTATATATTTCGATACCATCGATCATGGTATCCTTCTGGGACGACTCTGGGATGGGTCTCGGGGGCACGGTTTTGTCGTGGCTCCGGTCCTTCCTGGAGGGTCGTTCCCAGTTGGTGAAGCTGGGAAATGCCTGCTCAACCCCTGGCCTTTGACCTGTGGGGTCCCGCAAGGCTCCATTCTGCCTCCCATGCTTTTTAACATCTACATGAAACCGCTGGGAGAGGCCACCGGAGTTTTGGTGTTAGGTGCCATCTCCACGCAGATGACATACAACTCTACTACTCATTTCCACCTAATTCCAAGGAGGCCTCTCAAGTGCTGGACGAGTGCCTGACCGCTGTGGCTGTCTGGATGAGGAAGAACAAGCTGAAGATCAATCCCGACAAGACAGAGGTCCTCCGGGTCGATCATAAACCGGATCAGGGTACAGGGTGGCAACCTGTGCTGGATGGGGTTACACTCCCCCTGAAGTCACAGGTCTACAGTTTGGGGGTTCTCCTGGGTTTATCACTTACACTTGAGGCTCAGGCGTCGGCGGTGTCTGGGAGGGCTTTTGCGCAACTAAGACTCGTGCGCCAACTGCGACGGTACCTTGCAAAGGTTGATTTGGCCAAGGTGGTCCATGCCTTGGTCACCTCTAGATTGGATTACTGTAATGCGCTCTACGTGGGGCTGCCCTTGAAAACGGCTCGGAAATTCCAACTGGTTCAACGGGCGGTGGCCAGGATGTTAACTGGCGCTCCTTACAGGGAGAGGTCAACCCTCCTGTTTAAGGAGCTCCACTGGCTGCCGTTTACCTACCCAATTCAAGGTGCAGGTGCTTACCTACAAAACCCTAAACAGTTTGGGACCTGCCTACCTGCGTGACCGCATCTCCGTCTATGAACCCACGCGCTCACTTCGTTCATCCGGAGAGGCCCTGCTCGCGATCCCACCTGCGTCGCAGGCGCGTTTGGTGGGGATGAGGGACAGGGCCTTCTCTGTGGTTGCCCCCCGACTCTGGAACACCCTCCCCAAAGACATTAGATTGGCACCCACGTTGGCAGCCTTTAGGAAGAGCTTGAAGACCTGGCTATTCCGATGTGCCTTTCCAGAATAGGATAACCCCCAGCACTATGTCCCAGAAACACTTTATTAGAGTTTACGACTCTCTGCACATTGCACTTGCCCAGAAATCCAAATAATAATAATAATAATAATAATAATAATAATAATAATAATATTGCAATGGCGCTCCATGCAGTCCTGCCAGTGGCCACATGACCTTGGAGGGACCTACGGACAACGTCGGCTCTTTGGCTTTACGGTGAGGAGGAGCTGTGTTTTCCCTTTCCAGGGGCTGCTTGTCTCCCACCTTGTCATCTTGCATGGCTATGGCAGGGCGAGGGGAATATTCCCCGAGGAAACATTTTCGTAGAGGGAAGAAAGCGCTGCGTCGACATTCTTCTTCTGCATTATTTCCCTTATGTGAAAATATTTACATGTCTGAGGTTAGGGGGATGGGGAGACTTTCCCTTGTGTTGTCTCAGGGACTTTTTTATTATTTCTGTTGGAATGGCTGTTGTTTTGGAACAGCAAGGGGGAAATCCATGAGCGAGCCTTCAGTAGGTTGTTGTAGGTTTTTCCGGGCTATATAGCCATGTTTTAGAGGCATTCTCTCCGGACGTTTCTCCTGCATCTATGGCAAACATCCTCAGAGGTTGTGAGGTCAGTTGGAACTAGGAAAATTGGGTTTATATATCTGTGGTATGATCAGGGTGGGACAAAGAGCTCTTGTCTGCTGGAGCTAGGTGTGAATGTTTCAACTGACCACCTTGATTAACATTTGATGGCCTGGCAGTTTTTTGGTGTGGTCGTTGTATTGTCGAAGACTTTCATGGCCGAAATCACTGGGTTGTTGTAGGTTTTTTCGGGCTATATGGCCATGTTCTAGAGGCATTCTCTCCTGACGTTTCGCCTGCATCTATGGCAAGCATCCTCAGAGGTTGTGAGGTCAGTTGGAACTAGGAAAATTGGGTTTATATATCTGTGGTATGATCAGGGTGGGACAAAGAGCTCTTGTCTGCTGGAGCTAGGTGTGAATGTTTCAACTGACCACCTTGATTAACATTTGATGGCCTGGCAGTTTTTTGGTGTGGTCGTTGTATTGTCGAAGACTTTCATGGCCGAAATCACTGGGTTGTTGTAGGTTTTTTCGGGCTATATGGCCATGTTCTAGAGGCATTCTCTCCTGACGTTTCGCCTGCATCTATGGCAAGCATCCTCAGAGGTAGTGAGGTCTGTTGGAACTAGGAAAATTGGGTTTATATATCTTTGGAATGACCAGGGTAGGACAAAGGACTCTTGTCTGCTGGAGCTAGGTGTGAATGTTTCAACTGCCCACCTTGATTGGCATTTGATGGCCTGGCAGTTGTTTGGTGTGGCTTGTTAGTGCCTGGGGGAATCTTTTGTTGAGAGGTGATCAGCTGTGGGTCTGTAGGTAGTTTGTATGTTGTGTTTCCTCATCAGCTTCCCTATGCGGTCAGTGGTTCCTGGTGGTGCAGTATTGGCAGGACTGAAGACAGACAGGTCGCAGGTTCGAATCTGGGGAGAAGCGGATGAGCTCCCTCTATCAGCTCCAGCTCCTCATGCAGGGACAGGAGAGAAGCCATAAAAATGATAAAAATATCAAAATCATCCGGGTGTCCCCTGGGAAACGTCCTTGCAGACGGCCAATTCTCTCACACCAGAAGCAACTTGCAGTTTCTCAAGTCGCTCCTGACACGACAAAAAAAAAGTGGTTCCCTTGATGTATGGCAAGAACACAACAGCAAAAAAACAGAGAGGAAACAATCAGGGACAGCTAATCACCTCTCAACAAAAGATTCCCCCAGGCATTAACAAGCCACACCAAAAAACTTCCAGGCCATCAAATGCTAATCAAGGTGGTCAGTTGAAACATTCACACTTAGCTTCAGCAGACAAGAGTCCTTTGTCCCACTTTGGTCATTCCGCGGATATATAAACCCTTTTTCCTCATTCCAACAGACCTCTGAGGATGCTTGCCACAGATGCAGGTGAAATGTCAGGAGAGAATGCCTCTAGAACATGGCCATGTAGCCCGGAAAAACCTACAACAACCCAGTGATTCCGGCCATGAAAGCCTTTGATAATATATTGATCCTTCAGTATTTTGGGGAGGACGAAGGAAGAGAACGGAAACCAGAGGACTTTTGCCAACAGAGATGGTTTTCCAGAGAGAGAAATGAAATGTCCAGTTGTTATAGAGCTAAAATTTAGGGGTCTTTGCCAGGAGGCAGAGACCAATTAGACTCCTCAAAGAGTTCTTTTTTCCCTGGCGAGACAGAGAAGCACCCAATATTTTTCCCTGATTTCCCAATGAAAGGTCTCACCAGTTGAAGAAAGGCCATCGAAGTTTAATCGATTCAGCTGAAACCGGATGCAAAGCTGCAATCATTCGCCAAGCTAAGCATGAGGGGAATACACCAATACAGTCATATTTATAGCAAATTCAAAGTTGCAGAGTTCAAACTCCCCACCCCGGCTTCCCTGTTGTTCCCTGCCATGATTGGGCGATGGGCTCCAGTGGTCCCTAAATGACTCTGGCCCAGTTTACCTGTCCGAACGGATTCTCCCCTACAAACCATCAAGGTCCTTAAGATCGTCCGGGGGGGGGGGCTGCTCTCGGTCCCACCACTGTCACAATCACGTTTGGTGGGGACGAGAGACAGGGCCTTCTCGATGGTGGCCCCTCGGCTTTGGAATGCCCTCCCTCTGGAGATTAGAACCGCACCCTCCCTCCTGACGTTCAGAAAACTAACAAAGACCTGGCTTTGGGATCTGGCCTTTGATAACTGAGTCAATGTGGGCTTATATGGAAGGAGCATGACTAACTGTGAACTACGACTAATGTTCTGACGACCTACTTTATATGTATCTGTGACGTTGATGATGTATATTGTATACTGTTCATTGAAATATGTTTTTAATGTTTTTTGATAATGCACTGTGTGTTGTAAAATTGTATTTGACACATGTTGTGAACCGAATCTGAGTCCCTCTCGAGGTGAGAAGATCGGTATAAAAAACCCCTAACTAAATAAATAAATAAATAAACCAATGGGGAGACCTCTGCCACCTGGTGGTGACAGCCAATCAGGAGAGATGGAAGCGGGATGAGGGAGCACAAAGGAATCTGGGAAAGGGGTAAACAAAGGAATGCCATGTGCTCTCTGAGACAAAGGGTCAACATGTGTCCTGATCCTTCCTGGCTGTGAGACAGGAGAACAATGATGGCAGCCTGAGGTTAGTGCTAAGTAAACAAAAGCAGAGGGGAAGGTTTCCCCTTATCTTACAGTCAAACAATGCTTTACTCTAGTGGGCCATCTTCCGAGGCTAGAGATAAGAATCTCCTTCTTTTATCCATGCAAGTGTGTCTTTGGTGGGAGGTTTCAGTCTTTTGTTTCTGAAGGCCAGGGGGTTCCCTTACATATTTTTTTTTGGAGGGAGAAGGGGCAAAGGGTAAAAACCATATAGAAATTATACACAGGGAAATCATATGCAGCTATTTCCCTTCCAGGACTCCAGAGAGACATTAATAATACCAATTATAAAAAGCAGACGATATCAGGACACAGCATGAATTCATAAGTTGTCTTGAAGAAAGTTCATGGGTAGGGAGCGAGTCCTTGAAGAGAGTGAAGTCCCGGAATGTAGCAGAATTCAAAAAGCCAGACAAAGGGAGTCTATGGAGTTCCACTGGGTCAAGACGCAAAGCCCTGCAGCGCTGGGATGGAAGCCGGTCCCATGGTCCTTGGAAAACTACAGCTCTCTCTCTCTCGAGAGAGAGAGGCAGAGACCCCAAGATCTAGCCATTCCCAAAGTTTCATGGGGTCCTCATTGTTTGTTAAGGCCTTGACAAATTGACCAAGACTTAACCCCTATTGTGCAGTCTGGTACCTTTGTCCTTTGCAGAACTATAAGTCACCATCCCTTGTTGGGGGGGGGGTCATGCTCGGCTTCACAGTTGCCATTATGGCTGCTTGCCAGCCAGACGGGCATTATTTACCAGTGCTCCATTTTGCATGTAGTTGGTGGCCTAGCCAAGGAATTCTGCTCATAATTCATATTCTGCTTTAACGCGCCTGGAAGATGCTTTTCTCTGTGGACAGTCTTATTTTTAGGCTCCTCCATTTCCTTGGTGCATTCACAATGAACCCGAAATCCTGCTGGAATGTGTCTAATTTGAAAGTTTTATCCGCTGGGGCTGGCAATTCAAATACTAAGCTAAGAGCATTAGTGCCGGGCCTGCAAGAGTGCAAAGCTAGCACATTTGCATGCGCAAGAGGGAGACGAGGGCCTCCTCTCTCTCTCTCTCTCTCTCTCTCATTCCCAGGGGTTCAGGTGTTGCAACCAGCCATGCCCTTTATTAGTTTAGCTCCGGCGTTTGCTCTTGAATTCTGGAGGATGGGAAAATCAGGAAGACATTGTGGCACCATTATGTGCAGTGTGGCATTTAAGGGAGGGCATGGAAGTGGGGTGTTGTTCGCATCCAGAAGCAAGATGACATTTGGATTTGCTAGGTTGGACTGGTTTCGGCCTCTTCTTTTTTTAGCTTTGGCTTTGGTGTGCTACTGAAGCCGAGCATGTCCCCCCCCCCCCACCCAATAAGTAACTTATAGTTCTGCAAAGGGCAAGGGCACCACACTGCACAATAGGGGTTAAGCCTTGGTCAATTTGCCAAGACACTAACAACAGCAAGGACCCCAGGAGGCTTTCAGGGAGCAGACTGGTCCCTGAGCTCCAGCCCTTGGAAAGAGTTACAGTTTTCCAAGGACAAAGGATTGAGTTGATCTCAATGTGGTGGGTCTCCCTTAGCTGGCTCAGTGGAACCTCTGAGACTTTCTCTTATGAATTTTATACTTTTATCATTCCCCACAAACATTTCCCTTCCTCTACAAGGACAAACCCTTATGAATTTCTACCCTTATGAACTATGGACACATATTATGTATTTCATGGTTTCCTCGTGGCAGAGGCTCCCCCCCCCCCCATATCCCCCCAGGAAACTGCAGAGCCCAGGCATTCACTAAAGAACTTTAATCCAGAATTTCCTTTGCATGAACAATATCCTGGCAGCTGCCCTTTGTTCTCGGAGGATCGCCCAACAAAGTTGCCGCCCCCTGGCAAAACTTTAATCATTTTTCTACCTGGAGGTCAGGGGACCTTCGAAAAGCCCCCACCTTCACCAGAGGCGGCCCTAGGTAATTTTCAACGGTAAGCAAACAGTATTTTGGAGCCCCCCCCCCCCAACCAATCATTGATATATATTTTCTGTTTGTCGTGGGAGTTCTGTGTGCCATATTTGGTTCAATTCCATCATTGGTGGAGTTCAGAATGCTCTTTGATTGTAGGTGAACTATACATCCCAGTAACTACACTTGCCGCACTTGCTCCCTTGCCTGGCCCGCTTTGGGTCCGGAGGCGTGCCTGAAGACCCCGGCGTGTGCACCAAAAGTCACCTCTTCTCCTGACTTTCTCCTCAGCCATTGGGACCAAGAGAGAGAGAGAGGGAGAGAGAGAGGTGGAGATGCCCACCTTTCCTGAAGGTAGGCACAAAAACAAAGGAGGGAGCGGAGGTGGGAGATACCTCCAGCCGGAGGGGCTCTCTCTCTCTCTCTCTCTCTTGGTCCCAATGGCTGAAGAGAAAGTCAGGAGAAGAGGCGACTTTTGGTGCGCACGCTGGGGTCTTCAGACACGCCTCCGGACCCGAAGCGGGCCAGGCGCGGCGGCTCCGCCCCTTGGCCCACCCGCGGATTGGGGAGAGGAGAGGAGGCGGGTGGAGCGCCGGGGATCGGGAAAGGGAGCCGGTCATGGGGAAGGGATCGAACGCGGAGAACGATTGAGCGCCAGCTCTGCTCGTGCACCCGGTGGCCGGGTGGAGCAGGAACAAGAGGGGCTAGGCGAGGCTCAAGGGCCCAGCCCCTTTGGGAAGAGGATCGCCCAGCAGTGAGGCAAGAAAGCCGAGGCTCCCCCCGGACTGCTAGGGCTGTTGTGAGCTGAGGGGGCGCTCCTCAAGTGGCGGTCGAGGGGCATTTACAGAGGCGCCTCTGCACCCCTGGCAAAAAAAAGTGTTCTGCGACCGCTTACTTCGCGTAATGGATGAGCCGCCCTGACCTTCACACTGATTGACTTAACTAATTTCCCACTAAGGAACACTCACACCAGTTTCGCCCTCATTGTCCTCATGTTTGCTGGCCGGATTTTCCTTTACACATGTTGATTCATTCCAATCAAAACACAATAGATCAGCCATGCTTGAGACTTCCTTGTTTGTCTCGCGAGCCACATGGCCTTATTTTTTCAAAACTCATCCACAGATTCCTTTGTGTTCTATCGTCCCGCATCCCTCTCCCTTGATTCGTTGTTGCCGCTAGAGCCTTCCCGTTGGATTCAACGCACCGCTGAAGCTTCCTGATTGGTCCTGAAGCCCAGGGGGCAGGAGAGCCGCCTCCCAGTTGTTCACCCGTCACCCAATCAGGAATATCAGGGAAGGACAACAGTCTCCCAGAAGTTTGGGACTTCAGCTCCCAGAATTCCCAGAATATCAGGGAAGCTGGGGCGGGAAGTTTGAACTCTACAACTTTGAATTTGCTATAAATATGACTGTTATTGGTGTATTCTCCTCATGCTCTGCTGGCGAATGATTGCGGCTCTGCATCCTTTTCAGCTGAATTGCTAATAAAAGCCTCAGTGGCCATTTCTTCAACCTTGGTGAGATTTATTTGGGAAAAATCAGGGAAAATTCTGGGCCTTTCTCCTCTTTCGCTTGCCAAGGGTTTCGGACTCTCTTTGGTGGGTCTAAGGGCTCCTCTCTCCTGGGCAGGAGCCTCCAAATTCTAGCTCAATATCACTACTAGGGTGGGCAGGTCCAATTTGTAAGGTTTTGGGGGCATAACATCTATTTAGTAATCGGGTTGACATGGTTTAATCTTGGGTCACAGCGGTCCACGATATCAGGGCATGTGGCACGATAAAAACAATTGCTTTTCTCATTGGCACAAGAGGTGAGATTTTTATGAATTTAGTAACAACAAAGCAAAAGAATGATAGGAAGTTAAATATAAGGGACTACAACATGAATGATCCATTACAGTGTTTCTCAACCTTCCTAATGCCATGACCCCTTAATACAGTTCCTAATGTTGTGCTGACCCCCAACCGTTGAAGTCGAACATGACCTCCCCCACCCCCATAAGAGATAGTAATTTATAGTTTTGCTAAGGGCAAGGACGCCAGGCTGGATAATAAGGGTTAAGCCTTGGTCAGTTTGGTGTTGTAGCGAATTTGTTGATCTATGTTAAATTTTTGCTGTCTACCTCTATGTTGCAATGTGGCAGAAATAGCGTAGCAACAGTAGAGTCAAGATTAATTTGCATACGTGCAGCCGACTGGTCGTATGCAGATGAGTGTAGGCCAGGATTTGAAAGGGCCACTGAGCCAGAATGGCAGTTGGGGGGAAGAGAGCTGAACATTCCAAAGGGGCAGAGTTAAGTTTAAAAATAGGCAGTTAGAGAGTCAAAAAGGTTCAGTTAGGGATTCCTGTTTGTGAAGGACAGTTAGGAACTTCTGTGAGAGAAAAGCAGCTTAAGTTTTAAGGAAAATAAAGAAGTGCCAGTGTGGTTTAAGGCGGAATATAGTTCTGTCAAGAATGTATGAAAAGTAACATATTTGTTGATGTGAAACAGTTGAAGTTTGATAAGAAAAGTTAACTAAGTGAATGATATTGAATGTAAGACTCAAGACTGTAACAGAACACACAAATGTAACCATAAGCATCGAAGCCAGAAGTTATAAATAAACTTTGTTACTTTGTTTACTACAAGAGTGTCTCAAGCCTGTAATATAAAAGCCAGGTTTGGTTGATCAAGAAATAAATTGGTTCTAAACTCGTTTCGTATCTAGGGGGCGCCCACGTTTCTAATCTGAGAGGATTTCCGAAATTTCAAATTTCAAAATTTCAATATTTACGGAATTTCGTAAATATACGAATCGATTCGTTAATGGCAGACACGATTGCGCAATACGCGGAAAAAAACCTCCAAACGGGACGGGGGGGGGAACTTCTGAAGCTTCCCTCTCCCTCTGTGATTGACTGTTGGTGTGATAAAACTAACAACAACTCTATATATTATATTATATTATCAAAAAACTGTCCCAAGCCCAGAGCATGTCCAAAAGCAGAAGATTAAGTCAGAATGAGATGTCCATCCAAAAACAATCCGAAGTCAGAATGGAGCCCGCACTTACAGGAATCCAGTCTTTAAAAAGCTTTAAAACGGCTTGTCTTTGCCCTGGCTTCCCGCTGGGCAAAGGCTACACATCCTATTCTTAAAGCCAACCAATTACAGGCCCAGTGGCGACAAAACATGCCCAAATGAGAACACTGGTGGTGTTTGAGAAAAATAGACCGTGACATTGTGAGTTGTAGTTGCTGGGATTTATAGTTCACCTACAATCAAAGTGCATTCTGAACCCCACCAATGATAGAACTATAAATCCCAGCAACTACAACTCCCAAGACAAAAATCAATTCCCCTCCCCAACCCCACCAGTATTCAAATTTGTACGACTAAACCTTTCCAGTATTTTCTGTTGGTCATGAGAGTTCTGACATGCCGCCTTATCACGGGGTGTCTGCGCCATACACCAATAGAGAAATTACACTGCTTAGCTGGTATCGCACCACCTGACATCCGCCGGGAAGTAGCAGCCAATAGTGAAAGGACCAAGGCAGAGACATCTCCAGCTCATCCCTTGCTGATGATCGTGCCATTACAAGACCTATGAGGAGCGGCTTAAGGAGCTGGGCATGTTTAGCCTGAAGAAGAGAAGGCTGAGAGGAGATATGATAGCCATGTATAAATAAGTGAGAGGAAGCCACAGAGAGGAGGGAGCAAGCTTGTTTTCTGCTTCCATGGAGATTAGGACGCAATGGAACAATGGCTTCAAACTACAAGAGAGGAGATTCCATCTGAACAACTTCCTGACTGTGAGAGCCGTTCAGCAGTGGAACTCTCTGCCCCGGAGTGTGGTGGAGGCTCCTTCTTTGGAAGCTTTTAAACAGAGGCTAGGTGGCCATCTGTCAGGGGTGCTTTGGATACAATTTTCCTGCTTCTCGGAGGAGGCTTGGCCGCCTCCTGTGCACCTTAACCAATGCCACTTCGGCCTCCTGGCCAATCAGGAGAGAAGGAGGCGGGACGAGAGGGAAACAAT
>NW_026844367.1:38516268-38544340 GCF_025583915.1 Anolis sagrei ordinatus | reverse complement strand
GAGCCGTTCAGCAGTGGAACTCTCTGCCCCGGAGTGTGGTGGAGGCTCCTTCTTTGGAGGCTTTGAAACAGATGGCCATCTGTCGGAGGTGCTTTGGATACGATTTTCCTGCTTCTGGGAGGAGGCTTGGCCGCCTCCTGAGCGCCTTAACCAATGGGTAAGCTCATGCCACTTCGGCCTCCTGGCCAATCAGGAGAGAAGGAGGCGGGACGAGAGGGAAACAATGAGAACTTTAGTGGATTATGGAAATATGTGGTGTCCAAATGGCCTGACTGTGAGAGCCACCCTGGAGTGTGGTGGAGGCTCCTTCTTTGGAAGCTTTGAAACAGAGGCTGGATGGCCATCTGTCAGGGGTGATTTGAATGCAATATTCCTGCTTCTTGGCAGAATGGGGTTGGACTGGATGGCCCAGGAGGTCTCTTCCAACTCTTGGATTCTAGGATTCTATGAAAAGAATCAAAGTTTCGAATGTGACCTTTCTGGGTTTTGAGGAGCTGCCTTTCCCCCGTCATCCTGTAAGCGTTTCCGCAGAGATTTATGCCCTTCCCAGACATGCAAGCGAAGAGAGATGGTTTTGTATTTTTATTATATTTTTTTCCCCAAAAAAGCAAGGCATGTTCCCCGAGGCCTCTAACTTATTCTGACTTCTAAGCTCAACTTGCTTTACAAAGACACCTTAGGCAAATGACTGGATCCGAACTGATGTATGAGGAGTCGGAGGGGGGAAGGCAGCTCGTTGGCATTTCTCCCACAAAAGTTGGATCCGACTGAACTTCTGCAAAGCCCATGGGGTTCAAGGGAAGTCAAAGCAAGAACAATCGGACAATGGAGACACAGCCGAGGAAAGATTTGTCTCTCTCCTCAAACGTCTCTTGGGGCCCCTTCCTGATGGAGAATGGGAACAAGAACTCTGGAAGGATTTCGGGATATTTATTTATCTATCGTGTCATCAGCAACCAGACATTTGTATTACATTTTTAACAAAAACAAACAAACAGAAAAACACAAAGTTTGCAAGCTTGGAAGTTTATTAAATGTCCTTTGTGCAGTATCTGGCCACTTGGAGTGCCTCTGGTGTTGCTTCAAGAAGGTCCTCCCTTGTGCATGTGCATTGCAGCAGGTGGTCAGTGGTTTGCTCTTCACCACACTCGCATGTCGTGGACTCCACTTTGTGGCCCCATTTCTTGAGGTTGGCTCTGCATCTCGTGCTGCCAGAGCGCAGTCTGTTCCGTGCCTTCCAAGTCGCCCCGTCTTCTGTGTGCCCAGGGAGGAGTCTCTCATCTGGTATCAGCCATTGGTTGAGGTTCTGGGTTTGAGCCTGCCACTTTTGGACTCTTGCTTGCTGGGGTGTTCCAGCGAATGTCTCTATATATCTTAGAAAACTATTTCTAGATTTAAATCGTTGACGTGCTGGCTCATATCCAAACAAGGGATGAGCTGGAGATGTCTCTGCCTTGGTCCTTTCACTATTGGCTGCTCCTTCCCGGCGGATGTCAGGTGGTGCAATACCGGCTAGACAGTGTAATTTCTCCAGTGGTGTAGGGCACAGACACCCGTTGTGTGTGCATGTCTCATGAAGAGCCACATCCACTGTTTTAGCGTGGTGAGATGTGTTCCACACTGGGCATGCGTACTCAGCAGCAGAGTAGCATAGCGCAAGGGCAGATGTCTTCACTGTGTCTGGTTGTGATCCCCAGGTTGTGCCAGTCCGCTTTCGTAAGATATTGTTTCTAGCATCCACTTTTTGCTTGATGCTCAGGCAGTGTTTCTTGTAGGTCAGAGCACGGTCCAGAGTGACTCCCGGGTATTTGGGTGCAATGCTGCAATGCTCCAGTGGGATTCCTTCCCAGGTCATCCTCAGAGCTCTGGATGCTTGTCTGCTCTCGAGATGAAAAGCACATGTCTGTGTTTTTTAGATGGGTTGGAGATCAGCTGATTTTCCCTGTAATAGGCAGTAAGAGCACCTAGAGCTTCGGAGAGCTTCTGTTCAACCATCTCAAAGCTCCCTGCTTGAGCGGTGATGGCACGATCATCTGCATAGATGAAGCTCTCTGTCCCTTCTGGCAGTGGCTGGTCATTTGTGTAGATGTTGAACATGGATGGAGCAAGCACGCTCCCCTGAGGCAGGCCGTTCTTCTGTTTCCGCCATCTGCTTCTCTGTCCCTGGAACTCAACAAAAAAGCTCCTGTTTTGTAGCAGGCTTCCTCTGAGGCAGGTGAGGTGGTTGTCCTTTGTGATACTATACATTTTTCTCAGGAGGAGGCGGTGGTTCACAGTCTCATAGGCTGCTGACAGGTCTCTGAAGACAGCTCCTGTGATCTGCTGCCTTTCAAAGCCATCTTCTATGTGCTGAGTCAGGTTCAGCACTTGCGATGTGCAGCTTTTGCCTTTCCTGAAGCCAGCTTGCTGTGGGGTCAGACATAACAAATAATAATAATAAAAAAAATATGGATTGTCAATGTCACAATCCCAGGTGACAGCAGGATTGCAGAGAAACAACTGGAAAAGCTGACACGATATGAGGATTTAAAGATTGAACTGCAAAGACTCTGGCACAAACCAAGGTGGTCCCAGTGGTGATCGGCACACTGAGTGCAGTGCCTAAAGACCTTGGCTTGCACTTAAACACAATCGGTGCTGACAAGATTACCACCTGCTAGCTGCAGAAGGCCACCTTATTGGGATCTGCAGGCATTATTCGCCGATACATTACACAGTCCTAGACACAGACAACACACAGGAAGGAGGGAGGAAGGAGGGAGGGAGGAAGGAAGGAAGGAAGGAAGGAAGGAAGGAAGGAAGGAAGGAAGGAAGGAAGGACGGCCCCCAGAAAGTGCATGTGACAGAAAGGAACACAACATACTGCCAATCTTCCCTCCTCCGCAAGCAAAAAGTAATGGTGGAGCTTTTCCCTCAAAGGGGCATTTTGGTTCCCCCCCAGGAATTGTTTAACTGGGTTGTTGTAGGTTTTTTCGGGCTATATGGCCATGTTCTAGAGGCATTCTCTCCTGACATTTCGCCTGCATCTCTGGCAAACATCCTCAGAGGTAGTGAGGTGTCTAATAGGCCTGTGCGGTTTCGTTCGTTAATTCGTTAATTCGTTATTAATTCGTTAATTTTACCATTTCCGAAGCGATATTGAAACATATTTCCAAACCCGGAAGGGTTTTTAAATATCGAACCAGCAACCCCCATAGTTTTAACGAGCCTCCGCTCGTTTCGTTAATGGGGTGGAGGCTGCTGGAGTGCTGGTGCATGGGAGCCAATCCGGCGCTCCCAAACAGTGCACCACCATGGGTCCGTGGCTGCCTGTTTTTGATTGGCCGGTGAGCCCTTTCAAAGCGGCTCCGCGCGGCCCGTAGCTTCAAGAGGGCGAGGGAGTTTGCATTGGGTTGGCTTGGCAATGGCTGCTAGCAACTCGGATTGGATTCATTCCTTGCTGCTGTGAGTGCTGCTTGCTTCATTTGCTGTATCCTGCCTGTGTTTGGTCCACATTTGGGCCATTTTTTGGTTAATTTTCCATTTTAAAATATTTTTATTATTATTTTTAATATTATTTTTAATATTATTTTTTAATATTATTTTTTACTATTATTCTTAAAAAATATTCTAAAAAAGAAAAGACTCTTCTGTTGGTGTGTGCTCTCATTTGCTGTATCCTGCCTGTGTTTGGTCCACATTTGGGCCATTTTTTGGTTAATTTTCCATTTTAAAATATTTTTATTATTATTTTTAATATTATTTTTAATATTATTTTTTAATATTATTTTTTACTATTATTCTTAAAAAATATTCTAAAAAAGAAAAGACTCTTCTGTTGGTGTGTGCTCTCATTTGCTGTATCCTGCCTGTGTTTGGTCCACATTTGGGCCATTTTTTGGTTAATTTTCCATTTTAAAATATTTTTTAATATTATTTTAATATTATTCTTAAGAAATACCAAAAATATTCTAAAAATTCGTTAATATTTACAAAATTTCTTAAATACCAAAACTTTTTTTGGAAAGTTTTGTAATTATTTTAAATATCGAAACAAAAAAACACCCCAATTACAAATCGATTTTAGAAACAATTTTTTTCTTGATCAAACAGGCCTAGTGACTAACTATCATTTTAAAGCTGAGAATGATGAATGCTATCAAATGACAGAATGGACCCTTTTGCCCATCTCTATCCGGATAATTTGCAAAAAAAAGTCACTTGCCAACCATCTTAGAAAGCGTCTGAAAACATAACCCTTTGCGACGCATTTTAACCCCAAGAAACCTCTAACCTACACTTGAAGTCCATGTCATGTGATGAACACAGTCGGTTGCTCTTTCTTAAGTGGGTGGCTCAGTAGTATTTAATGAAAGGGATGAAGTGACAAGTCAGGGCAGTAAAAATGAAGCTATCCATTTGTGATATCACTCTCTCTTTTTCTCTCCTGTCTTCAATTTTCGATCGAGTCCGGTTTTCTCACGCCTTGGTCAAAGTACAACAGCCTCATTTTAGTCCTCTTGGTTCCTAGGGATGGCCCAGGCCTGAGTTGTTCTAGGACTCATTTACTACACATTGAATCATAGAATCATAGAATCACAGAATCAAAGAGTTGGAAGAGACCTCCTGAGCCATCATCCAGTCCAACCCCATTCTGAAAAGAAGCAGGAATATTGCATTCAAATCACCCCTGACAATGGCCATCCAGCCTCTGCTTAAAAGCTTCCAAAGAAGGAGCCTCCACCACACTCTGGGGCAGAGAGTTCCACTGCTGAACGGCTCTCACAGTCAGGAAGTTCTTCCTCATGTTATTTATTTATTTATTTATTTATTTACTTCATTTGTTGACCGCCGCTCTCAGCCCTGGGGCGACTCGCGGCGGTGTACAACATGTAAAAACCATCTACAAAAACATACAATATAACAACAATCGAATTACACATTAATCTAAATTACACTAATAGATCCGCGCCATCACAACATAGAGTCATAGCCAGTCTCATAATCCATAGTCCGTTCCAATTTCATAACCAAGTTGGAATCTCCTTTCTTGTAGTTTGAAGCCATTGTTTTGCGTCCTAGTCTCCAGGGGAGCAGAAAACAAGCTTGCTCCCTTCCTCCCTGTGGCTTCCTCTCACATATTTATACATGGCTATCATATCTCCTCTCAGCCTTCTCTTCTTCAGGCATAAACATGCCCAGTTCCCTAAGCCGCTCCTCATAGGGCTTGTTCTCCAGACCCTTGATCATTTTAGTCGCCCTCCTCTGGACACATTCCAGCTTGTCAATATCTCTCTTGAATTGTGGTGCCCAGAATTGGACACAATATTCCAGGTGTGGTCTAACCAAAGCAGAATAGAGTGGTAGCATTACTTCCCTAGATCTAGACACTATGCTCCTATTGATGCAGGCCAAAATCCCATTGGCTTTTTTTGCCGCCACATCACATTGTTGGCTCATGTTTAACTTGTTGTCCACGAGGACTCCAAGATCTTTTTCACACGTACTGCTCTCGAGCCAGGCATGGTCCCCCATTCTGTATCTTTGCATTTCGTTTTTCCTGGCAAAGTGGAGTATCTTGCATTTGTCACTGTTGAACTTCATTTTGTTAGTTTTGGCCCATCTCTCTAATCTGTCAAGATCATTTTGAATTCTGCTCCTGTCCATTGACTTTTTTTTTCCCTTTCAGCTCTGAGTAGCACCAACGTCATTCTTGCCCGTGGCACTTAGATTCTGAAAAGTGCGGATGCAAGCAGAGCCTCGCTGTCAAACATAGTAATCCTGTGCAAGTTGGAGTCTTTGGCTGTGCTGTGCACAGTGCTTTTGCAGCCAGGCAAAAGAAAAGAGAGAGAGAGAGCGCAATTTGCTGAAATTACATTGCGGATGTTAAAATGTTCCTTTACTGTGACTCCTTCTGCATCCTCCCCAGTTCAGCTTCCCGTCTCAGAATCAAGATAGCCAGGGTTGTATCTAGAGTGGCAAATAAAATTGATATTGTTGCTGATATTGTTGCTTAGGGCTGGGCGGTTTCGTTCGTTAATTTCGTAATTCGTTATTAATTCGTTATTTTTTTTGATAACGAAGCGATATTGAACCATTCAGGAGCAACTAAAAATCGAAACGAATTTTTCAATTCGTTTCGTAATTGTTTCGTAATTGTTTCGAAATCGTTTCGTTATTATTTCCGCATGTCTGGTGCAAGTTTTATAGTTGTTTGTTTTATCAGTGAAAAAATATAATTATCACACCAACAGTCAACAACAGAGGGAGAGGGAAGCTTCAGAAGTTCCCCCTGTCCCATTTGGAGGTTTTTTAGCGTATTGCGCGGTCGCGTCCGCCATTAACGAATCAATTCGTAATTGTTTCGTAATTCATAGAATCATAGAATCAAAGAGTTGGAAGAGACCTCCTGGGCCATCCCGTCCACCCCCATTCTGCCAAGAAGCAGGAATATTGCATTCAAATCACCCCTGACCAAATGGCCATCCAGCCTCTGCTTAAAAGCTTCCAAAGAAGGAGCCTCCACCACACTCCGGGGCAGAGAGTTCCACTGCTGAACGGCTCTCACAGTCAGGAAGTTCTTCCTCATGTTCAGATGGAATCTCCTCTCTTGTAGTTTGAAGCCATTGTTCCGCATCCTAGTCTCCAGTGAAGCAGAAAACAAGCTTGCTCCCTCCTCCCTGTGGCTTCCTCTCACATATTTATACATGGCTATCATATCTCCTCTCAGCCTTCTCTTCTTCAGGCTAAACATGCCCAGCTCCTTAAGCCGCTCCTCATAGGGCTTGTTCTCCAGACCCTTGATCATTAGTTGCCCTCCTCTGGACACATTCCAGGTTGTCAATATCTCTCTTGAATTGTGGTGCCCAGAATTGGACACAATATTCCAGGTGTGGTCTAACCAAAGCAGAATAGAGGGGTAGCATTACTTCCCTTAGATCTAGACACTATGCTCCATTGATGCAGGCCAAAATCCCATTGGCTTTTTTTGCCGCCACATCACATTGTTGGCTCATGTTTAACTTGTTGTCCACGAGGACTCCAAGATCTTTTTCACACGTACTGCTCTCGAGCCTGGCCTCATCGTCCCCCATTCTGTATCTTTGCATTTCATTTTTTCTGCCTAAGTGGAGTATCTTGCATTTGTCACTGTTGAACTTCATTTTGTTAGTTTTGGCCCATCTCTCTAATCTGTCAAGATCGTTTTGAATTCTGCTCCTGTCCTCTGGAGTATTGGCTATCCCTCCCAATTTGGTGTCGTCTGCAAACTTGATGATCATGCCTTCTAGCCCTTCATCTAAGTCATTAATAAAGATGTTGAACAGGACCGGTCCCAGGACGGAACCCTGCGGCACTCCACTTGTCACTTCTTTCCAAGATGAAGAGGAAGCATTAGTGAGCACTCTCTGTGTTCGTCCACTTAACCAATTACAGATCCACCTAATTGTTTCGTAATTTCCGAAATTTCGTAAATTTCGAACTTTTTTAAAGAAAAATTTTGGAATTCTTTTAAAAATCGAAACACAAAAACCCCCTAAAAACGAATCGAATTTAGAA
This sequence comes from Anolis sagrei ordinatus, assembly GCF_025583915.1. Classification (NCBI taxonomy): domain Eukaryota; kingdom Metazoa; phylum Chordata; class Lepidosauria; order Squamata; family Anolidae; genus Anolis; species Anolis sagrei. The sequence continues at coordinate 38,536,804 of NW_026844367.1, read as the reverse complement.
ACAAATTTTTCCGTGGTTGCCCAAGCCTAATGCTGCTGAAATTGTTCTTGTTATTGGCTGGAATTCTGTCTGGGACAAGAGAAGGGCAATCAAAACTGATAGGAATTGCTGCTACCGATATCATTTGTTGCTGTTGTTGTTGTTGTTGTTGTTGGCTGGCATTCTACCTGGAACTTACATCTTCATAAATGGCTGTTTCCATGCGCCAAACTGGATTTAATATTCCTGCTTCTTGGCAGGGGGTTGGACTGGATGGCCCATGAGGTTTCTTCCAACTATGATTCTATGAATAGTTTTACAATCTCAATATTCTCCATAATATCCATGCAGGGAATGCCGTGGATGGAGCGTGTCTGGATTTCAGTAAGGCCTTCTCGGACAAGGTCCCCCATGACCTTCTGGCAAGGAAACTAGTCCAATGTGGGCGAGGCAAAACTACGGTGAGGTGGATCTGGAATTGGTTAAATGGACGAACCCAGAGGGTGATTCTCCCCAAGGCTTCCTCCTCTTCATCCTGGAAAGAAGTGACAAGTGGAGTGCCACAAGCAGGGTTCCCCCCTGGGCCCGGTCCTGATCAGGATCTTCATTCATGACTGAGATGAAGGGCTAGAAGGCAGGATCATCAAGTTTGCAGACAACACGAAATTGGAAGGGATAGCCAATACTCCAGAGGACAGATCAGCCATCGCGAGGTACGGTCGCAGCTGGCGCATGAGTCTCAATTGTGCAAAAGCCCTCCCGGACACCGCCGACGTCTGAGCCTCAAGCGTGAGCTATGAATCCAAGAGGACTCCCAAACTGCGGATCTGTGACTTCAGGGGGAGTGCAACCCCGTCCAACACAGGCAGCCACCCTATACCCCGATCAGGTTTGCGATCGACCAGGAGGACCTCTGTCTTGTCGGGATTGATCTTCAGCTTGTTCCTCCTCATCCAGATAGACACAGCGGCCAGGCACTCGTCCAGCACCCGAGAGGCCTCCTTGGAGTTAGGTGGAAAAGAGTAGTAGAGTTGTGTGTCATCTGCGTAGAGGTGGCACCTAACTCCAAAACTCCGGATGACCTCTCCCAGCGGTTTCATGTAGATGTTAAAAAGCATGGGAGACAAAATAGAGCCTTGCGGGACCCCACAGGTCAAACCGGTGCTTGGCCGCTGTGACGGTCTGGATGGGGGCGAACAAATTGAAATTGAATCCAGACAAGACAGAGGTACTCCTGGTTAGTCGTAAGGCCGAACAGGGTATAGGTTTACAGCCTGTGTTAGACGGGGTCGCACTCCCCCTGAAGACACAGGTTCGCAGTTTGGGGGTGATCCTGGATTCATCGCTGAGCCTGGAACCCCAGGTTTCGGCGGTGACCAGGGGAGCCTTCGCACAGTTAAAACTTGTGCGCCAACTGCGACCGTACCTTGGGAAGTCTGACTTAGCTACGGTAGTCCACGCTCTGGTTACATCCCGCCTTGATTACTGCAACGCTCTCTACGTGGGGTTGCCTTTGAAGACAGTCCGGAAGCTCCAGTTAGTCCAACGGCGGCAGCCATGATTCTAACAGGAGCGGGGCGCAGGGAGCATACAACTCCTCTGCTGCACCAGCTCCACTGGCTGCCGATATGCTACCGGGCTCAATTCAAAGTGCTGGCGTTGGCCTTTAAAGCCCTAAACTGTTCTGGCCCAACTTATCTATCCGAACGTATCTCAGCCTATCAGCCCACCAGGACCCTAAGATCTTCTGGAGAGTCCCTGCTCTCTATCCCTCCGGCTTCAGAAGTGCGGCTGGCGGGAACGAGAGACAGGGCCTTCTCTGTGGTGGCCCCCCGGCTTTGGAACACCCTCCCTATAGAGGTACGATCAGCCTCCTCACTGATGGTGTTTAGGAAGAGACTCAAAACATGGCTGTTCAAACAAGCATTCGGCTAATCTGTGGCAATTCGAATATTGATGACTAAGGACAGGAAACATGGACAACGAATTCTGGATTGCGATTTCAACTCGAGATATATGGGATTATTATTGGTGGCCCAATAATTTGTTATTGAATTTGTTATTATATGTGTATATGTTTTTAAATTGTAGATTGTTTTAACTGCTGTAAACCGCAATGAGTCGCCGTTCTAGGCTGAGATATTAGCGGTATACAAGTGTATCAAATAAATAAATAAAAAAGGGGTCCGAGCAGGTGTCTCCCAGCTTCACCATCTGGGATCGACCCTCCAGGAAGGACCGGAGCCACGACAGAACCGTGCCCCCGAGACCCATCCCAGAGAGTCGTCCCAGAAGGATACCATGATCGATGGTATCGAAAGCCGCTGAGATGTCCAAGAGAACCAACAGAGTCACACTCCCCCTGTCCAGCTCTCTACGGAGGTCATCCACCAAGGCGACCAAGGCTGTCTCGGTGCCGTGACCAGGCCTGAAACCAGACTGTGACTGATCTAGGTAGTTGATGTCATCCAAAAAGCCCTGGAGCTGGGAGGCGACCACCCGCTCCAGCACCTTACCCAAGAAAGGGAGGTTGGAGATCGGTCTGTAATTGTTCAGCACTGTGGAGTCAAGGGAAGCCTTTTTGAGGAGTGGACGAACCACAGCCTGTTTCAAATTAGATGGAAAAATCCCTTGCTCCAATGATGCATTAATGATCAACACAAACCAATCAACCAACCCCTCCCTGGCTGATTTAATTAGCCAAGATGGGCAAGGGTCTAGAGCCGAGGTGGTCGCCCTCACAGCCCCAAGAACCTCCTCCACGGTCTCAGGAAGAACAAGCCTAAAAGAATCCAGAGCCGACGTGGTCGCCCTCACAGCCCCAAGGACCTCTTCCACGGTCTCAGGAAGAACAAGCCTAAAAGAATCCCACAAAGTTGGACAAGCAGATGCCTCAATCACCTCTACTGGCACTGTTTTATTTGTCGTGTCAGAGCAACCAGTCCATTACATATTACATTTCTAACAGAACAAAGCAAACAGACAGAAAAATACACATCTTGTGAGTTTGGTAGTTGGTTAAATGTCCTTTGACCAGTATCTGGTCCCTTGGAGTGCTTCCGGTGTTGCTGCAAGAAGGTCCTCCATGGTGCATGTGGCAGGGCTCAGGTTGCATTGCAGCAGGTGGTCTGTGGTTTGCTCTTCTTCACACTCACATGTCGAGGATTCCACCCTGTAGCCCTATTTCTTAAGATTGGCTCTGCATCTCGTGGGGCCAGAGCGCAGTCTGTTCAGCGCCTTCCAAGTCGCCCAGTCTTCTGTGTTCCCAGGGGGGAGTCTCTCATTTGGTATCAGCCATTGATTGAGGTTCTGGGTTTGAGCCTGCTACTTTTGGACTCTCACTTGCTGAGGTGTTCCTGCGAGGGTCTCTGTAGATCTTAGAACACTATTTCTTGATTTAAGTCATTGACGTGCTGGCTGATACCCAAACAGGGGATGAGCTGGAGATGTCACTGCCTTGGTCCTTTCACTATTGGCTGCTACTTCCCGGTGGATGTCAGGTGGTGCAATACCGGCTGAACAGTGTAATTTCTCCAGTGGTGTAGGGCGCAGACACCCCGTGATAATGCGGCATGTCTCATTAAGAGCCACATCCACTGTTTTAGTGTGGTGAGATGTGTTCCACACTGGGCATGCATACTCAGCAGCAGAGTAGCACAGCGCAAGGGCAGATGTCTTCACTGTATCTGGTTGTGATCCCCAGGTTGTGCCAGTCAGCTTTCGTATGATATTGTTTCCAGCACCCACTTTTTGCTTGATGTTCAGGCAGTGCTTCTTGTAGGTCAGAGCACGGTCCAGAGTGACTCCCCAGGTATTTGGGTGCGCTGCAATGCTCCAGTGGGATTCCTTCCCAGGTGATCCTCAGAGCTCGGGATGCTTGTCTGTTCTTGAGATGAAAGGCACATGTCTGTGTTTTAGATGGATTAGGGATCAGCTGGTTTTCCCTGTCATAGGCAGTAAGAGCACCTAGAGCTTCGGAAAGCTTCTGTTCTACCATCTCAAAGCTCCCTGCTTGAGCAGTAATGGCACGGTCATCAGCATAGATGAAACTCTCTGTCCCTTCTGGCAGTGGCTGGTCATTTGTGTAGATGTTGAACATGGATGGAGCAAGCACACTCCCCTGAGGCAGGCCGTTCTTCTGTTTCCGCCATCTGCTTCTCTGGCCCTGGAACTCAACAAAAAAGCTCCTGTTTTGTAGCAGGTTTCCTATGAGGCGGGTGAGGTGGTCGTCCTTTGTGATATTATACATTTTTCTCAGGAGGAGGCAGCGGTGGTTCACAGTATCATAAGCCGCTGACAGGTCTATGAAGACAGCTCCTGTGATCTGCTGCCTTTCAAAGCCATCTTCTATGTGCTGAGTCAGGTTCAGCACTTGCGATGTGCAGCTTTTGCCTTTCCTGAAGCCAGCTTGCTGTGGAATCAGACATGGGTCTATTTTTTCTGTAATTCTATGCAAAATAAGTCTCTCCAGAACTTTGTAGAGGTGGCACAGCAGGGAGATTGGTCTGTAGCTTTTTGGGTCATTACGGTCTTTGCCTGGCTTCAAGATGGCGATGACTCTTGCTTTCCTCCAGATTTTGGGGATCTGACAGGATGCAGTGCAGTTGTTCATCAGCTCCAGCAGCCAGCGCCTTGCTTTGGGACCAAAGTTCTTGATTTGTTCCATCCGTAGATCATCCAGGCCAGCTGCTTTGCCATTGTGATGAAATTGGAGTCGAGCTCAAGGCGTATCTGAGCAACTTTGCCTGCAAAATGGTGTGCGAACTCGCAACACCGAGTTGCTGGGTCGTTGTTTGTTTTGTTCTGTTAGAAATGTAATACAATTGACTGGTTGCCCTGACACCACAAATAAAATAAAGAAATTTATTATTAATGTATTGTCGAAGGCTTTATTTATTATTATTATTATTATTATTATTATTATTATTACTACTACTACTACTACTACTACATTGCAGGGATTAAATGCTTGCCACACTTTTGCCCATTCTCCCTTCGCTACAACCCCAGTACACACATCCACAGGATCTGGGAGGGCCTGTTGTCAGAACCGCTGTTGTGGTTCTTATTTTCATCAAACACAGAGCTGGCTGCTTTTTCTGGGAAAGAATTTGGGATTAGGAAGGCTGGTTCAACCAGGAAGGCAATGCCACCTAGTGATTCTCGCTGTGTACTGTTTTCACCCATCCCACGCACGCCCCAAACCCATACATACACACACCTGCACACAACCCTGGAACTCTGCTGGATGTTTGGTCCCTGCAAGAGGCACTTTGCAGGCGCGGAGATCTTTCGCCCTGGAGCGATGGTCGGCTTTCCCATTAATAGCAAGGCCCAGCCATTGGGGAAAGCGGGGCTGGTGTCCTTAGGGAGACACAAGCAGCAATGATTCATTTATTTATTCGAACGGCAACAAGAAGCAAACCTCCAGCGGGTATGAAGTGGCAGAACAGTGCTGGGCTGGGCAGAGGGAGAATCGGGGAAATGAAGCCCAGGGGAAAAGCGTCAGCTAAGAAAGCCTCTGTTTCTGGTGGCAGGAAGTCAGAAGAGAAGGCAGTCGCTATGCCAGGGACAGGGGTGCCAATGCAAACGCGAGCAATAGTTATTTATGTAAACATGAATATTTCACGAACAACTCCCAAACTGCAACAATGGCATACATACCTGTATGTATGCATGCTTGTTTGTTTATATGTGTATGTGCTCATATAGATAGATACAGAGGCGGCCCTAGGTAATTTTCAACGGTAAGCAAACAGTATTTTGGTGCCCCCCCCAACCAATCATTGATATATATTTTCTGTTCGTCGTGGGAGTTCTGTGTGCCATATTTGGTTCAATTCCATCATTGGTGGAGTTCAGAAAGCTCTTTGATTGTAGGTGAACTATACACCCCAGTAACTACACTTGCCGCACTTGCTCCCTTGCCTGGCCCACTTTGGGTCCGGAGGCGTGCCTGAAGACCCCGGCGTGTGCACCAAAAGTCACCTCTTCTCCTGACTTTCTCCTCAGCCATTGGGACCGAGAGAGAGAGAGAGGTGGAGATGCCCACCTTTCCTGAAGGTAGGCGCAAAAACAAAGGAGGGAGCGGAGGTGGGAGATACCTCCAGCTGGAGGGTCTCTCTCTCTCTCTCTCTCTCTCTCTCTCTCTTGGTCCCAATGGCTGAAGAGAAAGTCAGGAGAAGAGGCGACTTTTGGTGCGCACACTGGGGTCTTCAGACACGCCTCCGGACCCAAAGCGGGCCAGGCGCAGCAGCTCTGCCCCTTGGAGGAGAGGTGGCGGGTGGAGCACCGGGGGATTGGGAAAGGGAGCCGGTCATGGGGAAGGGATCGAACGCGGAGAACGATTGAGCGCCGGCTCTGCTTGCGCACCCGGTGGCCGGGTGGAGCAGGAACGAGAGGGGCTAGGCGAGGCTCAAGGGCCTGGCCCCTTTGGGAAGAGGATCGCCCGGCAGTGAGGCAAGAAAGCCGAGGCTTCCCCCCGGACTGCTAGGGCTGTTGTGAGCTGAGGGGGCGCTCCTCAAGTGGCGGTCGAGGGGCATTTACAGAGGCGCCTCTGTGCCCCTGGCAAAAAAAAGTGTTCTGCAACCGCTTACTTCGCGTAATGGACGAGCCGCCCCTGGATAGATAATAGCTAAGTAGCTGGATGGATGGATAGCTACAGCAGAGTCTCGCTTCGCCGACATTTCGACTTATCCAACACTCTTATCCGACATTCCCTTTTTCCTCCAGCATTTCCTCTTCATAGAATCATAGAATCAAAGAGTTGGAAGAGACCTCATGGGCCATCCAGTCCAACCCCATTCTGCCAAGAAGCAGGAATATTGCATTGAAATCACCCCTGACAGATGGCCATCCAGACTCTGTTTAAAAGCTTCCAAGGTGATAACCTGCACCTTGTATTGGGACCGGAAACTTATCGGCAGCCAGTGGAGCTGTTTAAACAGGAGGGTTGACCGCTCTCTGTAACTTGCTCCGGGAAGGTAACGGCGCTCCATGCAGTCATGCCAGCCACATGACCTTGGAGGTGTCTATGGATAACACCGGCTTTTCAGCTTAGAAATGGAGATGAGCAGCAGAGTCCCAGAGTCAGACATGACTGGATTTAAGGTCAGGAGACAACATTTGCCCGCCGCCTCCCCCCCCTTCTCCTGCCTCCGGGATGCAACGAGGCCGTTTTCCGAAGGCAGGAGAGCAGGCTGGACCCACAGAGACGGAGGGCAAAGCGGACCCAAGCCACTTTGCCCGCCGCCTCCCCCGCCTTCGCCCGCTGCCTCCCTCCCCCTTTCTCCTGCCTCTCACCCTTCTCCACAGCACATGGGCCAGATAGATGCCCTGGGGCCGATCGGCCCGCGGGCCATAGTTTGGGGACCCCTGATCTAGACACTAGGCTCCTCTTGATGCAGGCCAAAATCCCATTGGCTTTTTTTGCTGCCACATCACATTCCTGGCTCATGTTTAACTTGTTGTCCACGAGGACTCCAAGATATTTTTCACACGTCCTGCTCTCGAGCCAGGCATTGTCCCCCATTCTGTATCTTTGCATTTCCTTTTTCCTGCCAAAGTGGAGTATCTCGCATTTGTCCCCGTTGAACTCCATTTTGTTAGTTTTGGCCCATCATCTCTGTCAAGATCCCTTTGAATCCTGCTCCTGTCCTCTGGAGTCTTGGCTCTCCCTCCCAATTTGTTGTCGTCTGCAAACTTGATGATCCTGCCTTCTAGCCCTTCATCTAAGTCATGAATGAAGATCCTGAGCAGGACCGGGCCCAGGACAGAACCCTGTGGATGGCACTCCACTTGTCACTTCTTTCCAGGATGAAGAGGAAGCATTGGGGAGAATCACCCTCTGGGTTCGTCCATTTAACCAATTCCAGATCCACCTCACTGTAGGTTTGCCTTGCCCACATTGGACTAGTTTCCTTGCCAGAAGGTCACGGGGGACCTTGTCGAAGGCCTTACAGAAATCCAGGTATGCTACATCCACATGATGTCCTTAGGGAGTGAATTCCAGAGTCGAGGGGCTACCACCGAGAAGGCCCTCTCCCTTCCTGCTAAGCCCCTCTAGCCCTGAGGCGTTGCCTTGCCTTAACTCTTTGAGTCCATGTTGTTAGTATTCTAGGTGTCTACCATGCTGTTGGACAGGTAACAGTACGAGGCTCCGTATTATCTGACATTTTCGTTTATCTGACGTTTATGTCGGATAAGCAAGACTCTTCTATAGATAGATAGATAGATGATAGATAGATAGATAGATAGATAGATAGATAGATAGATAGATAGATAGATAGATAGTAGGGCTGGGCAACCACGGAAAAATTTGTTTCTAAACTCGATTCGTTTTTAGGAGGTTTTTGCGTTTCGTTTTTTAAAAGAATTCCGAAATTTTTCTTTAAAAATGTTCGAAATATACGAAATTTCGGAAATGACGAAACAATTACGAATCGATTACGAATCGATTCGTTAATGGCGGACGTGATTGCGCAATACACTAAAAAAAACCTCCAAATGGGACAGGGGGAACTTCTGAAGCTTCCCTCTCCCTCTGTTGTTGACTGTTGGTGTGATAATTTATTTTTTTATCACTGATAAAACAAACAACGACTATAAAACTTGCACCAGGCATACGGAAATAATAACGAAACGATTTCGAAACGGTTTCGAAACGATTTCGAAACGATTTCGAAACAATTATGAAATGAATTGAAAAATTCGTTTTGATTTTTAGTTGCTCCTGAATGGTTCAATATCGGATCGTAAGCTAATTTAAATACGAATCAATAACGAATTATGAAATTAACGAACGAAACCGCCCAGCCCTAATAGTTAGTTCTCATCCTCTTACCACCCAGGAAGACTTTCAATGTGATTTTTTCTTGCCTGAGAATGCAATAAAGCAAAGGTTTGCGCCCCTTACGCACCCTTTGCTTACAAGGGCTGGGACTGGCATGGAATTAATGGGAACCACGAGCCAGAAGTTTCAACCGCTCACCCACAATCCCATTGGGCGGATCCCGCACTGAAAGACACTTTGTCGTGGCCTGAAAGGGTTTGTTCTCTTGGGCGACCCCACGGAGGAAGTGCAACGCTGGCCCAAACGCTCTCAACGCAGCGGCCTTTCAATCTCTGTCCAGTCCTCTTTGCACGGCCGGGCGCCTGGCCAAGAGGACTTCATTTTCTCCTTGTCAGAAGCAACAATTGCATCTGGCCGCTGGCTCTGCTGTCAAGGGTTTCCCCCTGGAATCTGTCAGGCCTCCAAAACTCTGCGCTGGCTCCTGATGCCGGATGTTGCCCACCGAGCGATTACCCATACGTCAACACAACTCGCGGAGCCCTCGCCAAGCCACGAGACGCACTTATGTCAATACAATTGGCATTGTTATTACTGCTAAGAGACAGACTGCAAAACAAAAATCCCTCGGCTGTTGCTTGACCACGTAACTGGAAAATTGCAAGATGCTGCTGTAAATCTTTCTTGAAAGTCCTGTAAGATCTTCGCCAACATCTTTTCACTATTATGCTTACAAAGGAAATACATGTAGTTCAATTGTGGTTGTTTTATTTCACCTTTTTGCCGAATATGGAAATTTCTGCCACTGCTTGTGTTCTGGTACAGCTGTACCATGAGCTCCAACTTTATTTGCTTTGTATGTTTGATTGCAATCCTAAGTTTCAGGGACTCTGCAGATAGGTGGCTTCTTTTGGTTGCAGTCATAGGGCAAGTCACCTGTCCATCATCGTTAAGTTTTGGTCCCGCCCCTTGCTCAGGGCAATTGGGAAGGGAAGGGAGCCATTTTTAGTCAGTCACAGCAAGGAAAGCTTTGTTGCATCCCAGATTAGGAAACGAGACCATAAGATTAAATCCACCACACTGGACTGTAGGAGAAACAATCCTTTTTTATTGATGAAAAATTGGTTACAAAAAAAAGGCAAATGCAAAGTCAAAAAGCCACCATAGAAACACAGCAGTCAGAAAAATCTCTGAACTTGAGCAAAATTCCAAAAACCACACTACAAGAACCAGGAACCTGTTAGCCTCTCACTAACCAGGTACTTGGAAACTAGAAGCCTCTGGGATTACCGGCCATGGAACACAGGAATTCTTCCAAGGCACAGCCGCAATCCAAAACGTCGCTTGATCTAACGAGACACCTGGAAGGAGGCCTCTTAAACCAAAGAAAATATTCCTTGAACCGCCCCTTGACTTTGAAGCCTGGGCCTGTCTCTCCTGTAATCTATTTGACCTTCGTAGAAACTGTGAATCACTCCTGTCTCTAGCTATCTGTTCCCTTCGGTCCTCATTAAAAAACCCAGGTGGAGAGCTATCACGGCTGAATTCCAAAACATTTTCATCCGGCTGTTCAGTTTCACTTTCCTCGCCACTGACCTCAACATCAACAACAGTTTCAACACTGTCAGGGAGAGATACATGTTCAGTTGGAAATACAATCAGAGAATCAGGTTCACACAGATATTGGTTCTGGCCCAAGTTGCCTATCCGAACGTATCTCTGCCTATCAGCCCTCCAGGACCCTCAGATCTTCTGGGGAGGCCCTGCTCTCTATCCCGCCTGCTTCACAGGTGCGGCTGGCGGGGACGAAAGACAGGGCCTTTTCTGTGGTGGCCCCCCGGCTGTGGAACGCCCTTCCTATGGAGGTAAGATCAGCCCCCTCGCTGATGGTGTTTCGTAGAAGATTAAAAACCTGGATGTTTGAACGAGCATTCGGTTAAACAGTGCAAACAAAGTGATGATTACAGGAATTGGAAAATCGGACGACGAACTGGATCATGATTTTAGTTATGAGATGTATGGTGTTGTTTATTGTTACATTAATATTGTATTTTATGCCTTTGTGGTTTTACATTGTATATTGTTGTGGATTTTATCTTGTTGTAAACCGCGTTGAGTCGCCGGTCAGGCTGAGAAACGGTGGCATACAAGTATAAGAAATAAAATAAACAAACAAATAAATAAATAAATAAATTGGGGCTGGGGTTCAGGTTCACACAGATCAGGCTGAACCCCAACAAGCTTATGTATAGGATGTGTGCAAGCTTCCCCTGTACAAAAGCTTCAATCTTTAAGAATTTCCAGGAAAACAGCCCTAAAGACCAAAGAACTTCAGCTGGAGAGCATCTACTGCCTTGCTGGTAGGTCCACTCGGCGTTCGAGACGCAGTTCAACCTGGTAGCGGAGCCCACATCAGTAAGGGTTAGATTACAGTCAGCCTGGGAGAAGTTAAAAGGGGGATTTTCCTTTAAAGTAAAGAAGAAGTTATTGAAGACAGTTGCCTGTCCTTCGTGGACAAGATTAGGAATTCACCAGTTGCCTAAAAGCTTTGCAATCATTTGCTTAACTTTACTGAAGACAAAAGAAGTTTCTGTTTGATTGTTCATTAATAAAAGACTTTGTTGTACTTCACAAGCCATCTAAAGACTTTTTGTGGTGGAAACCTCTGAGAACTTCTCTTTAGGCCCCCTGGCTTCCCGCTGGGCAAAGGTTGCACGTCCTGTTCTAAAGACAATTATTTACAGAACAGGTTGTGTTGAAGGAATTGTAGAAGGGTGGGTTGACAAGGTGGTAAATCCAACCAATATAACTAACTTTCTCAACTTACCAGCAGCTGATTTAAATTTTTGGTATGCTTTAGCTATGGTATCTGTTTGAAGGGCCACTGCCAGAAGGGACAGAGAGTTTCATCTATGCTGACGATCATGCCATCACCACCCAAGCAGGGAGTTTTAAAATAGTTGAACAGAAGCTCTCTGAAGTTTTAGTAATGGTATCTGTTTGAAGGGCCACTGCCAGAAGGGACAGAGAGTTTTATCTATGCTGACGATCATGCCATCACCACCCAAGCAGGGAGTTTTAAAATGGTTGAACAGAAGCTCTCTGAAGTTTTAGTAATGGTATCTGTTTGAAGGGCCACTGCCAGAAGGGACAGAGAGTTTCATCTACGCTGACGATCATGCCATCACCACCCAAGCAGGGAGTTTTAAAATGGTTGAACAGAAGCTCTGAAGTGCTAGTTATGGTATCTGTTTGAACGGCTACTAACAGAAGGGACAGAGAGTTTCATCTATGCTGACGATCATGCCATCACCACCCAAGCAGGGAGTTTCAAAATGGTTGAATAGAAGCTCTGAAGTGCTAGTTATGGTATCTGTTTGAACGGCTACTAACAGAAGGGACAGAGAGTTTCATCTATGCTGACGATCATGCCATCACCACCCAAGTAGAGAGTTTTGAAATGGTTGACCAGAAGCTCTCTGAAGTTTTAGGTGCTCTTACTACCTATTGCGGGAAAAACCAGCTGATTTCTAATCCATCTAAAACACAGACATGTGCTTTTCATCTCAAGAACAGACAAGCATCCCGAGCTCTGAGGATCACCTGGGAAGGAATCCCACTGGAGCATTGCAGCACACCCAAGTACCTGGGAGTCACTCTGGACCCACAAGAAGCACTGCCTGAACATCAAGCAAAAAGTGGGTGCTAGAAACAATATCATACGAAAGCTGACTGGCACAACCTGGGGATCGCAACCAGACACAGTGAAGACATCTGCCCTTGCGCTGTGCTACTTTGCTGCTGAGTATGCATGCCCAGTGTGGAACACATCTCACCACACTAAAACAGTGGATGTGGCTCTTAATGAGACATGCCGCTCTATCACAGGGTGCCTGCGCCCTACACCACTGGAGAAATTACACTGCTTAGCCGGTATTGCACCACCTGACATCTGCCGGGAAGTATTTATTTATTTATTTATTTATTTACTTTGCTTATATACCGCTGTTCTCAGCCCTGGGGCGACTCACAGCGGTGTACAACATAGAAAACAAGGTTCAAAATTCAAGGCACAATCTAAAATATCCATCTAGCAGTAACCAAAAACATAATTATCAAAAACATCAGCAATATCAATAATACAAACAGCCATTCACGTCGTCTCATCATTTGAACCACAATCCAGTATCATTTTCCGTTGTTCCATTCCTGTCGCCATTACCAATTATTGCACTTCTTGTTCAAATGCCTTCTTGAACAGCTAGGTCTTTAATTTCCTGCGGAATATCATCAGGGAGGGGGCCAGTCTGATGTCCACAGGAAGGGTGTTCCACAGCCGAGGAGCCACCACCGAGAAAGCCCTGTCTCTCGTCCCCGCCAGGCGCGCCTGTGAGGCAGGCGGGATCGAGAGCAGGGCCTCCTCGGATGATCTCAAAGTTCTTGTGGGCTTGTAGGCCGAGATGCGGTCAGAAAGGTATCTTGGGCCGGAACCGTTTAGGGCTTTATAGGCCAACGCCAGCACCTTGAATTGAGCCCGGTAGCAAATCGGCAGCCAATGGAGCTGGTACAACAAGGGCGTTGTGTGCTCCCTGCGTCCCGCTCCTGTTAGTAACATGGCTGCCGCACGTTGGACCAATTGGAGCTTCCGGGCCGTCTTCAAGGGCAACCCCACGTAGAGAGCAGCCAATAGTGAAAGGACCAAGGCAGAGACATCTCCAGCTCATCCCCTGTTTGGGTATCAGCCAGCACGTCAATGACTGAAATCTGGAAATAGTTTCCTAAGATCTACAGAGACACTCGCTGGAACACCTCAACAAGCGAGAGTCCAAAAGTGGCAGGCTCAAACCCAGAACCTCAACCAATGGCTGATACCAAATGAGAGACTCCCTCCTGGGCACACAGAAGACTGGGTGACTTGGAAGGCGCTGAACAGACTGCGCTCTGGCACCACGAGATGCAGAGCTAACCTCAAGAAATGGGGCTACAAAGTGGAATCCACGACATGTGAGTGGGGAGAAGAGCAAACCACTGACCACCTGCTGCAATGCAACCTGAGCCCCCCCACATGCACAAGGGTGGACCTCCTTGCGGCAACACCAGAGGCACTCCAAGTGGCCAGATACTGCTCAAAGGACATTTAATCCACTACCAAAGCTTGCAAACTTTGTGTTTGGTCTGTTTGTTTGTTTGTTTTGTTCTGTTAGAAACGTAATACAATTGTCTGGTTGTCCCTGACATGATAAATAAAATAAATAGGGAAGGTAACGGTGCTCCATGCAGTCATGCCGGCCACATAACCTTGGAGGTGTCTATGGACAATGCTGGCTCTTCGGCTAAGAAATGGAGATGAGCACCACACCCCAGAGTCAGACATGTCAGGGGACAACCTTTACCTTTACTTACCTCATACATTTGGCCTGACCTCTGTGTCTGGTTTTACTATGCAGTTTTATATTGTTGATTTTGTTATTTTATATTGTGTTATGATGTTTTTTCTTATTGTATGTTTATTAGGTTGTATTATTTTGGGCCTCATGTTAGCCGCCCTGAATCCCCTTTGGGGAGATGGTGGCGGGTTATAAATAAAGTGTGTTGTTGTTGTTGTTGTTGTTGTTTTTCAAACCTGATTGAAGATCTCCCTGTCCCCATATATCTCAGCAAGGAGTACAAAACCTCCCGGGAAGTTTGTAGTTGTGAGGTTCCGTTTTGTGCAATTGGAGGGGTGGGAGGAACAGGGGAAGGGAACCCTAAGCCGGCTATTTTCGGAAGGGACAATGCGGGAGTGTGGGCAACGCGAGAAGATTATTCTGGGCCAGCAAGGAACTCGGATTGTGAAAGGCAAGGAAATGGAATGTGACAAATGCATCACACAACGTAATAGCAGCAGAACTCTGCTTTTTAAAGGCAAAATCTTTAGAAGTAGGTGGCTTGAGCAGAGATGACTGACAGCTTCTGCTAGATGATTCAGTTCCTCAGATTTGGGGACAGAAGAGCTCTGTCCCCCATGTTATTTAACATCTACATGAAGCCGTTGGGAGAGATCATCCGGAGTTTCGGGGTGCGGTGTTATCCGTACGCAGATGACGTCCAACTCTGTCACTCCTTCCCACCTACTACTAAGGAGGCTGTCCAGGTCCTGAACCACTGCTTGGCCGCTGTATCGGACTGGATGAGGGCGAACAAAGTGAAACTGAATCCAGATAAGACAGAGGTACTCCTGGTCAGTCGCAAGGCCGAACAGGGTATAGGGTTACAGCCTGTGTTAGACGGGGTTACACTCCCCCTGAAGACGCAGGTTCGCAGCTTGGGTGTGATCCTGGACTCTTCGCTAAGCTTGGAACCCCAAGTTTCGGCGGTGTCCAGGGGAGCATTTGCACAACTCAAACTTGTGCGCCAGTTGCGCCCGTACCTTGGGAAGTCTGACTTGGCCACGGTAGTCCACGCTCTGGTTACATCCCGGATTGATTACTGCAACGCGCTCTACGTGGGGTTGCCCTTGAAGACTGCCCGGAAGCTTCAGATGGTCCAGCGCTCGGCAGCCAGGTTGCTAACGGGAGCGGCACTCAGGGAGCATACCACTCCTCTGTTGAGCCAGCTCCACTGGCTGCCAATCTGCTACCGGGCACAATTCAAGGTGCTGGCTTTAGCCTATAAAGCCCTAAACGGTTCTGGCCCTGCTTACCTCTCCGAACGCATCTCCACCTATGAACCGACCAGAACATTAAGATCGTCTGGGGAGGCCCTGCTCTCGATCCCGCCTGCGTCACAGGCGCGCTTGGCGGGGACGAGAGACAGGGCCTTCTCAGTGGTGGCCCCTCGGCTATGGAATGCCCTACCGGCAGACATCAGACAGGCACCTTCGTTGCTGGCGTTTCGGAGAATGGTTAAGACCTGGCTTTATGAACAAGCGTTTGGTTAAGCAGTGCAACCAATCATAGGAAGACGGTAAATGGAACATAGGAATGGCACAAGGATTATGAGAACGGATCTGATTTCAACTGAGGCGTTATGTTATGTCTGTTTTGTTGATCTGTCTTGTTGATTGTTAATTGTTGTGGATTGATGCTGTTGATCCTGTTTGTTGCATTGTTATGTTTTAATTGCACTGACATTGTTGATAATTTGTACCATGTAAACCGCATTGAGTCGCCTGTTTGGGCTGAAAAATGCGGTATAGAAATCAAGCAAATAAATAAATAAATAAATAATAAATTTTGTGGCTGGAAATCCACATGAGGTCGAACATGCCCCCCCCCCCAATAAAAGATAGTAACTTATAGTTTTGCTAAAGACAAGGACATATGCTGAGCCATGATCAAGGCTCTCATCAATTTCTCTATGGATTTCTGGTGGGAGGAATAAGTGGGAATGTTTCCTATATTATGACTTCTATATTCTTCCTTATGTATGTGACCTCTTGCCTGATCCTCTTGCCCTATTCCCTTTTATATAAAAATGTATAAAAATATATGATATGCCACTCTCAGTGACCTTGGAAAGGAGGTAATCTTCTGATTGAAAGGAAACCCTGACAAGGACATATTTGCATGGACAATACAAAGGACACTGACCCCCAACTCGGAGTCTGGCCACTTGGGGGAAATTGCCCACTTGGCATGATTGATCATATCTCAACAGGACAAAGGGCCTTCGGAAAGCCACACTTTGTCCTGATCTGTTTTCTCAGTTATCTTCCATCCACCAAAACTACAGCCAGGATTACCCCATTGTCTCCATATCTCAGTTCAAAAAAAATCCGGATTCTGGCCATCACGCCAGAAATAGGACAAGTGCAAAGAAGCCAGAATGGATGTCCAAAGAACTTCTAACTGAGCTAAGACACAAAAGAGACATGCACAAGAAGTGGAAAAAGGGAGAAATCACCAAAGAAGAATTCAAACAAATAGCCAACACCTGTAGGGAAAAGGTCCGCAAGGCTAAAGCACAAAACGAGCTCAGGCTTGCCAGGGACATTAAAAACAATTAAAATGGTTCCGAAATGACTTCCGCTCGTTCCTTCAATACTCTTGGGTGTAGTTGATCTGGCCCTGGGGACTTGAACTCATTTAGAGCGGCCAGGTATTCCTGGATGACTTGTTTCCCAATTTGGGGTTGGATGTCCTCTAATCCCTCACCCACTCCATCTTGCTGAGGTTGAAGATGACTTTCTTTTTGTGAGAAGACCGAGGCAAAGAAGGCATTAAGTAGTTCTGCCTTTTCCCTATCCCCTGTCAGCATTGCCCCATCTTCTCCTCGAAGAGGCCCTATCGCCTCCTTGTTTTTCCTTTTTCTACTGACATAAGAAAAGAAGCCCTTTTTATTGTTTTTAATGTCCCTGGCAAGCCTGAGCTAATCATCTTTGAGAGTTCTTGGAGAACGGGAGAAGTTCCAGCAGACTGGAGGAGAGCCAATGTGGTCCCAATCTTCAAGAAGGGAAAAAAGGATGACCCAAACAATTACTGTCCGGTCAGCCTCACGTCGATACCAGGCAAGATTCTGGAAAAGATAGTTAAGGAAGTGGTCTGCAAACACTTAGAAACAAATGCGGTCATCGCTAATAGTCAACATGGATTTATCAAAAACAAGTCATGCCAGACTCATCTGATCTAGGCTTGGGTGGTTTCGTTCGTTAATTTCGTAATTCATTATTAATTCGTATTTAAATTAGCTTACGATCCAATATTGAGCCATGCAGGAATAGTGTGAGGAGTAAATTAGATTCGAAACAATTTTTTTCAAATTATTTCGTTATTATTTCGAAATTATTTCGAAATTATTTTGTAATTATTTTCGCATGTCTGGTGCAAGTTTTATAGTTGTTGTTTGTTTTATCACACCAACAGTCAACAACAGAGGGAGAGGGAAGCTTCAGAAGTTCCCCCTGTCCCATTTGGAGACTTTTTTAGCATATTGCGCAATCGCGTCCACTGTTAACGAATCGATTCTAATATTATTATATTATATTGTTGTATATTATATTATAATATTATTATATTATATTATTATATATTATATTATATTATATTATTATATATTATTATTATATAATATATATAATATAATATAATAATTTATTATATTATATTATTATATATTATATATTATTATATTATTATATTATTATATTATATTACAGTTCGTTAATTCGTTATTAATTCGTATTTAAATTAGCTTACGATCCAATATTGAGCCATGTAGGAATAGTGTGAGGAGTAAATTAGATTCGAAACAATTTTTTCAATTTTCGTAATTATTTCGTAATTATTTCGTAATTATTTTTGTATGTCTGGTGCATTGTATTGTATATGTATATGTATATAATATAATATAATATAATATAATAATTTATTATATTATATTATTATATATTATAATAATATAATATAAGAAAGAGGAGGGAAGCAGCAGAGCAAAGTGGGGTAAATGCGAGATTGTAAAACTTGCACCAGACATATGAAAATAATTACGAAATAATTACGAAAATTGGAAAAAATTGTTTCGATTCTTAATTACTCCTCACACTATTCCTGCATGGCTCGATATTGGATCGTAAGCTAATTTAAATATGAATCAATAACGAATAACGAAATTAACGAACTGGATCGCCCAAGCCTATTGAGCACACAGAATTTATGTCCTGTCTTATGCACAGGCCCGGCGTGCGACAGCACATCCTGCACTAGACATACGAAAATAATTACGAAATAATTACGAAATAATTACGAAAATTGGAAAAAATTGTTTCGATTCTTAATTACTCCTCACACTATTCCTACATGGCTCGATATTGGATCGTAAGCTAATTTAAATATGAATCAATAACGAATAACGAAATTAACGAACTGGATCGCCCAAGCCTATTGAGCACACAGAATTTATGTCCTGTCTTATGCACAGGCCCGGCGTGCGACAGCACATCCTGACTAAAACCCGCAATTTGGTGCTGCCCGGAAGGGTAGAAATAATTACGAAAATTGGAAAAAATTGTTTCGATTCTTAATTACTCCTCACACTATTCCTACATGGCTCGATATTGGATCGTAAGCTAATTTAAATACGAATCAATAACGAATAACGAAATTAACAAACTGGATCGCCCAAGCCTATTGAGCACACAGAATTTATGTCCTGTCTTATGCACAGGCCCGGCGTGCGACAGCACATCCTGACTAAAACCCGCAATTTGGTGCTGCCCGGAAGTGCCCTTAGCCTTCAGAGTGGCATCACTGTGACTTTTGCACAACACCCGAAAAAGGCCACTGCTTTAGGTACTTTGAACGCGAGAAAGCAAAGTGTTGCTTCTTGCATTTGTTCACCTCAAAAGAGGCCGAAACGGTTAACCGAGTTCTAGATGGGTTGCCTTCAGAGTGTAACAAATTACTTTTGTAAGATCAAAATCCAAGTTCCGGTTCAATTATAGATAGGGATTAAGTTTTGTGTGTCGACAGGCAGGGACGGCTCCGGAATCGAGTTCTGCGCCACACTCTCAGGTGGATGTTTTGTTGCATAATTCCACCTGTGTGTCTCGGAGGTTTTGCCGTTGGACAAAGTGGCAGGATGAAAGGAATTGTACCGGTTAAATTTTCATGTATTTATGCATTATTATCACTTGACAGTCAGGAATAATATCTTCTGCCTTTTATCCTGCCTTCCCTTCTCTTCCAAACGCGTATTCTCTCTCTGTCTTTTCAAGGAAGAGAGAAGCAGAAACCCGGCGTAAAAGCGGGTGGAATGAAACCCTCGTCGGAATGACTTCGCTTCAAATAGCGTGAGATCTTAGATCTTCCTCCCCCCTCGTCTAGTCTGCGGAGGCTTGCCAGGCGCAGGTACCCTTGGGTGTTCAAAGGTAGATCCGTCTGCCGCAGGTTTGCCTTTGATGTCTTCACCTACAAAACTGTCATCCCGCAACCGGCGCTGTTATTTCACATTGCATGTGAAAGATTCACTAAAAGGTTAATTTCAAATCATGTCAAGCTTTATGCCATGAAAGTCGGCGCCTCGTTCCCCCCCTGGAACGTTACTGCGGAAGAGGAGGCTCGCTTTACCTTGAGATTGCCACTCCTCATAAGGAGAAGCCAGAGTTGCATTGCACAGTTGGAGCAATGAGTCTTGTGCATCTGTATGGCACTAGAAACAATATCATGCGAAAACTGACTGGCACAACCTGGGGGTCACAACCAGACACAGTGAAGACATCTTCCCTTGCGCTTTGCTATTCTGCTGCTGAGTATGCATGTTCTGTCACACACTGGGCCTGCAATTGTTGTAACCAAAGTTACAACAACATTTGTTACAGAACTCCAGTATGCTGATGACAATGTTGTCTGTGCGCATACATAGAATCATAGAATCAAAGAGTTGGAAGAGACCTCATGGGCCATCCAGTCCAACCCCCTTCTGCCAAGAAGCAGGAATATTGCATTCAAATCACCCCTGACAAATGGCCATCCAGCCTCTGTTTAAAAGTTTCCAAAGAAGGAGCCTCCACCACACTCCGGGGCAGAGAGTTCCACTGCTGAATGGCTCTCACAGTCAGGCCATTTGGACACCACATATTTCCATAATCCACTAAAGTTCTCATTGTTTCCCTCTCGTCCCGCCTCCTTCTCTCCTGATTGGCCAGGAGGCCGAAGTAGCATGAGCTTACCCATTGGTTAAGGCACTCAGGAGGCGGCCAAGCCTCCTCCCAGAAGCTTCTGGAACAAATCAAGAACTTTGACCCAAAAGCAAGGCGCTGGCTGCTGGAGCTGATGAACAACTGCACTGCAT
>NW_026844367.1:38499165-38512249 GCF_025583915.1 Anolis sagrei ordinatus | reverse complement strand
AACAAAAAAACCCCCCAAATACAAATCGATTTTAGAAACAAATTTTTCCGTTGTTACCCAGGCCTAGTGGACATCTCATTCTGACTTCATCTTCTGCTTTTGGACGTGCTCTGGGCTTGGGACAGTTTTTTGATAATATAATATAATATATAGAGTTGTTGTTAGTTTTATCACACCAACAGTCAACCACAGAGGGAGAGGGAAGCTTCAGAAATTCCCCCGTCCCGTTTGGAGGGTTTTTTCACGTATTGCGCAATCGTGTCCGCCATTAACTAATCTTTTCGTATATTTACGAAATTTCGTAAATATCGAAATTTTGAAATTTGAAATTTCGGAAATCCTCTCAGATTAGAAACGCGGGCGCCCCCGAGATACGAAACAAGTTTAGAACCAAATTTTTTCTTGATCAACCAAGCCTAATGTTTACATTATCTTTGTACTGCTGTGGGCATTGAATCGTGCCACTTTGTAAGCCGCCATGAGTCGCCCTCGGGCTGAGAATGGCGATAGAGAAGCGTAGTAAATAAATAAATAAATAAATAAATAAATATTTGCTCCAATATTCAGAATAATGACATTTCAGAACATGAAGAGAGGATGGTGGGAAGACTACAAAGGCAATTATAAACCGGCACACACTCCCTGCTCAGCACAAACCGGGCTTTAGAGGGATGACGTTCTCCTTGTATCTGGATATGAATGTGAAACAGCAGCAACTGCTGTTAGGTAACCAAACCCTGAGTATACAGTTGTCATTCTGGTAAATTTAACTCTGCAGGTTTGGGACCAGGAGGCCTCCTGCCAAAGACATGTCTGCAGAAAGGGATCGGGGTGATTTAAAGGCGCCTCGTCCCTCTTGTCCAGGGCTGCGGAGGAGGACGGGACTTCCAAGGCCTCTGTTTCCTCACTTACTATCCAACTCTTTCATGAATGGCAAAGGTATAATCAATGTTCCTTCCTGTTCTGTGCCTTCAAGTCATTCCTGGCTTATGGTGACTCTCAGGTTAATAGTCAACATGGATTTATCAAAAACAAGTCATGCCAGACTAATCTGATCTCTTTTTTCGATAGAGTTACAAGCTGGGTAGATGCGGGAAATGCCGTGGATGTAGCGTACCTGGATTTCAGTAAGGCCTTCGACAAGGTCCCCCATGGCCTTCTGGCAAAGAAACTAGTCCAATGTGGGCAAGGCAAAACTACTGTGAGGTGGATCTGTAATTGGTTAAATGGACGAACTCAGAGGGTGCTCACCAATGCTTCCTCTTCATCCTGGAAAGAAGTGACGAGCGGAGTGCCAGCAGGGTTCTGTCCTGGGCCCGTCCTGTTCAACATCTTTATTAATGACTTAGATGAAGGGCTAGAAGGCAGGATCATCAAGTTTGCAGACGACACCAAATTGGGAGGGAGAGCCAATACTCCAGAGGACAGGAGCAGGATTCAAAATGATCTTGACAGATTAGAGAGATGATGGGCCAAAACTAACAAAATGAAGTTCAACAGGGACAAATGCAAGATACTCCACTTAGGCAGAAAAAACGAAATGCAAAGATACAGAATGGGTGACAATGCCTGGCTCGAGAGCAGTACGTGTGAAAAAGATCTTGGAGTCCTCGTGGACAACAAGTTAAACATGAGCCAACAATGTGATGTGGCGGCAAAAAAAGCCAATGGGATTTTGGCCTGCATCAAGAGGAGCCTAGTGTCTAGATCTAGGGAAGTCATGCTCCCCATGCTCTATTCTGCCTTGGTTAGACCACACCTGGAATATTGTGTCCAATTCTGGGCACCACAATTGAAGAGAGATATTGACAAGCTGGAATGTGTCCAGAGGAGGGCGACTAAAATGATCAAGGCTCTGGAGAACAAGCCCTATGAGGAGCGGCTTAAGGAGCTGGGCATGTTTAGCCTGAAGAAGAGAAGGCTGAGAGGAGATATGATAGCCATGTATAAATATGTGAGAGGAAGCCATAGGGAGGAGGGAGCAAGCTTGTTTTCTGCTTCCTTGGAGACTAGGACCCAATGGAACAATGGCTTCAAACTACAAGAGAGGAGATTCCATCTGAACATGAGGAAGAACTTCCTGACTGTGAGAGCCGTTTCAGCAGTGGAACTCTCTGCCCCGGAGTGTGGTGGAGGCTCCTTCTTTGGAAGTTTTCAAACAGAGGCTGGATGGCCATCTGTCAGGGGTGATTTGAATGCAATATTCCTGCTTCTTGGCAGGGGGTTGGACTGGATGGCCCATGAGGTCTCTTCCAACTCTTTGATTCTATGATTCTGTGATTCATGAATGTTCCAACATTGTGTAGCTATCTGACTGCAACGTCCTTCTTTTGGAAGCTTTTAAACAGAGGCTGGATGGCCATCTGTCAGGGGTGATTTGAATGCAATATTCCTGCTTCTTGGCACGGGGTTGGACTGGATGGCCCATGAGGTCTCTTCCAACTCTTTGATTCTCTGATTCTATGATTCTATGAGGTTAATTTACAATGCCATAAAAATCTCCAGCAAGTATGCAAAGAATGAGGACGTACTTGTCAAGTAGGAAAATAAGGTACCAACTTAAAGTGTTGGGAGGCTAAATTAACTGATTTATGAGGCCATAAAAAAGACTGCAGGCAGCTTGATGTTCGGGCAGTGCTTCTTGTAGGTCAGAGCACGGTCCAGAGTGACTCCTCCCTGGTATTTGGGTGTGCTGCAATGCTCCAGTGGGATTCCTTCCCAGGTGATCTTCAGAGCTCGGGATGCTTCTCTGTTCTTGAGATGAAAGGCACATGTCTGTGTTTTAGATGGATTAGGGATCAGCTGGTTTTCCCTGTAATAGGCAGTAAGAGCACCTAGAGCTTCGGAAAGCTTCTGTTCTACCATCTCAAAGCTCCCTGCTTGAGTAGTAATGGCACGATCATCAGCATAGATGACTCTCTGTCCCTTCTGGCAGTGGCTGGTCATTTGTGTAGATGTTGAACATGGATGGGCAAGCACGCTCCCCTGAGGCAGGCCGTTCTTCTGTTTCCGCCATCTGCTTCTCTGGCCTGGAACTCAACAAAAAAGCTCCTGTTTTGTAGCAGGTTTCCTATGAGGCGGGTGAGGTGGTCGTCCTTTGAGATATTATACATTTTTCATGTGGTTTATTTCATGGATTTTTATGTACTCATGGATCTTGTTTTCCCTTGAAGCTTATGGACTATTTGTTTTGGAACTTTACTGTTTTTGCTTTTTGCCTATTATTATTATTATTATTATTATTATTATTATTATTAAACTGTATTTGTACCCCGCTAGCATCTCCTGAAGGACTCCGTGCGGCTTACAAAGGCCAAGGCCTCAACACGCAAGATAACAATACAAAACCTAAGGCAAATCAAAACTATTAAAGCAATATAAACAACAGGCAATAAACAATACACTAAAACACAATAAAACTGGGCCGGGCCAGAGTAAAGGGTACAGGATTAAAAGTGCTGATGTGACAGGTGATATGTAAGGATTATAAAATAAGTGCAGTGTGCGGTGTGCAGCAATCTTAGTTCTAGTAAAGTGCTTCTGGGACTTGGTATTGGAGATTTCCTAATCTGGGAAGTCACATCGGAACAGCCAGGTCTTCAAGTTCTTTCTGAAGACTGCCACTGTAGGGGCCTGTCTGAGATCTTTGGGGAGGGCGTTCCTGAGTCGGGGGGCCACCACGGAAAATTTATTTATTTTACTTATTTATTTACTCCATTTGTATACCGCATTTATCAGCCTGAGACGGCGACTCAATGCGGTTTACAATAAAAATGGGCAACACTAAACAATATATAAGACGCACATACACAAACAACACACATAGTCATCAACGCCTCAATTAGAATCAGATCCCGTTCTCACAGTCCTTTTCCGTTCCTTGTTCAAATGCCGTCTTACTGAGTTAGTTGTCATTGCATAGTTATCCAAATGCCTGTTCATAGAGCCACGTCTTCACCCTCCTCCGAAACACCAGTAACGAAGGGGCCTGCCTGATGTCCACTGGTAGGGCATTCCATAGCCGAGGGGCCACCACCGAGAAGGCCCTGTCTCTCGTCCCCGCCAACCGCGCTTGCGACGCCGGCGGGACCGAGAGCAGGGCCTCCCCGGACGATCTTAAGGTCCTCGCCGGTTCATAGGTGGAGATGCGTTCGGAGAAGTAAGTGGGGCCGGAACCGTGTAGGGCTTTATAGGCTAAAGCCAGCACCTTGAATTGTGCCCGGTAGCAAATTGGCAGCCAGTGGAGCTGGCTCAACAAGGGGGTGGTGTGCTCCCTGAGTGCCGCTCCCGTTAGCAACCTGGCTGCCGAGCGCTGGACCATCTGAAGCTTCCGGGCAGTCTTCAAGGGCAACCCCACGTAGAGCGCGTTGCAGTAATCTATACGGGATGTGACAAGAGCGTGGACTACCATGGCCAAGTCTGACTTCCCAAGATACGGGCGCAGCTGGCGCACGAGCCGAAGCTGTGCAAATGCTCCTCTGGAAACCGCTGAAACTTGGGGTTCCAAGCTTAGCGAAGAATCCAGAGTCACACCCAAAAGGCCCTGTCTCGTGTCCCCACCAAACGTGCTTGCGACGCAGGCGGGATCACGAGCAGGACCTCTCCAGATGACCGAAGTGAACGTGTGGGTTCGTAGACGGAGATGCGGTCACGCAGGTAGGATGGTCCCAAACCATTCAGGGCTTTGTAGGTAAGCACCTGCAACTTAAATTGGGCTCGGAAAATAAATGGCAGCCAGTGGAGCTCCTTAAACAGGAGGGTTGACCTCTCTCTGTAAGGAGCCCCAGTTAACATCCTGGCTGCTGCCCGTTGGACCAGTTGGAATTTCCGAGCCGTTTTCAAGGGCAGCCCCACGTAGAGCGCATTACAGTAGTCCATTTTGGAGGTGACCAAGGCATGGACCACCACCGGCCAGATCAGCCTTCGCGAGGTACGGTCGCAGTTGGCGCATGAGTCTCAATTGTGCAAAAACCCTCCCAAACACCGCCGACGCCTGAGCCTCAAGCCTACATGTATTCTTCAATAAACTGCTTGCTGCTTTTACCAAGCTGGTGTGGTGTTTAAGGTCAGAGGTGTTCCTGCTCTGGTATACGACAGGACCTATGCAGAGGTACCTTAGTGGGGTGCACAAGACCCATTCCTTAGTGACCCTTGAAAGGTGTTCTTGGAACGAAGACGGCAAAGCTGGACAGGGCGAACTCTCCCGGCTTGACCCCGTCGTTTTGTGGATCAAATATCTTTTCATTCGTACATTGTGGCTCAACTTTCTGAACCCTGCTGCGAATATGTCCAAGTTGGCAGTTTGCTGCTTTTCCCACCCGCTTGCATTTCAGTTGACGTAAGGGATGGTCTCTTCAGGGGGGCTGGTTGTTTCTCTATTTCTCAGTCTCTGAGCTTCCTTCTTCCTAGGTTTCCACTCTCTATCACAGTGTTCTTCAACTTGTTGGTCATGAGCCTTGGAGAGGATCATAAGGGGGTTTCGGAGGGGTCACCAAAGACCATCAGAAAATACATATTTCAGATATTCTTAGGAACCCCTTTGGCACCGAAGGGTGAAGATCTCTCCGCCTGTCCTTCTCTTCATTTTTGGAAACATCTTCCCACCAAACGCCCTCCTCCTGCTGTGATTGGCCAGCCTCTCAGCTCGTCTCTCAGCCAAAAGGAGACTCCAATCAAGGAGAGGAGATGTGCCTGGCACATGGTAGTGTGCCACGCATGTCAGGAAGAGCATGTGAGGCTGGAGGGAGGCTCGTGCCAGCATGTTCCTTCAAGGCATGGGGATTCTGTGTGGGAAGTTTGGCCCAATTCTATCGTTGGTGGGGTTCAGAATGCTCTTTGATTGTAGGTGAACTATAAATCCCAGCAACTACAACTCCCAAATGTCAAGGTCTATTTTCCCCAAACTCCACCAGTGTTCACATTTGGGCATATTGAGTATTCATGCCAAGTTTGGTCCAGATCTATCATTGTTTGAATCCACGGTGCTCTCTGGATGTAGGGTGAACTACAACTCCAAAACTCAAGGTCAATGCCCACCAAACCCTTGTAGTGTTTTCCATTGGTCATGGGAGTCCATCGTTGGTGGAATGATGAACTATAAATCTATAATGGTGAACTATAAATCTATAAACTATAAATCTATAAACTATAAATTTTCTGTTGGTCATGAACTATAAATCCCAGCAACGACAACACCCAAATGTCAAGGTCTATTTTCCCCCAAACTCCACCAATGTTCACATTTGGGCATATTGAGTATTCATGCCAAGTTTGGTCCAGATCTATCATTGTTTGAATCCACGGTGCTCTCTGGATGTAGGGTGAACTACAACTCCAAAACTCAAGATCAATGCCCACCAAACCCTTGTAGTGTTTTCCATTGGTCATGGGAGTCCATCGTTGGTGGAATGATGAACTATAAATCTATAATG
The DNA here is from genome assembly GCF_025583915.1 of Anolis sagrei ordinatus. Taxonomy (NCBI): domain Eukaryota; kingdom Metazoa; phylum Chordata; class Lepidosauria; order Squamata; family Anolidae; genus Anolis; species Anolis sagrei. Next base: position 38,505,818 of record NW_026844367.1, on the reverse strand, counting down.
GTGAACTATAAATCTATAAACTATAAATCTATAAACTATAAATTTTCTGTTGGTCATGAACTATAAATCCCAGCAACGACAACACCCAAATGTCAAGGTCTATTTTTCCCCAACTCCACCAATGTTCACATTTGGGCATATTGAGTATTCATGTCAAGTTTGCTCCAGATCTATCATTGTTTGAATCCACGGTGCTCTCTGGATGTAGGGTGAACTACAACTCCAAAACTCAAGGTCAATGCCCACCAAACCCTTGTAGTGTTTTCCATTGGTCATGGGAGTCCATCGTTGGTGGAATGATGAACTATAAATCTATAATGGTGAACTATAAATCTATAAACTATAAATCTATAAACTATAAATTTTCTGTTGGTCATGAACTATAAATCCCAGCAACGACAACACCCAAATGTCAAGGTCTATTTTTCCCCAACTCCACCAATGTTCACATTTGGGCATATTGAGTATTCATGTCAAGTTTGCTCCAGCATGTCCCTTCAAGGCATGGGGATTCTGTGCGAGACGTTTGGCCCAAATCTATTGTTAGGGGGTTCAGAATGTTATTTGATTGTAATGAACTATAAATCCCAGCAACTACAACTCCCAAAAGTCAAGATCTATTTTCCCCAAACTCCACCAATGTTCACATTTGGGCATATTGAGTATTCATGCCAAGTTTGGTCCAGATCTATCATTGTTTGAATCCACAGTGCTCTCTGGATGTAGGTGAACTACAATTCCCAAACTCAAGGTCAATGCCCACCAAACCCTTCTAGTGTTTTCCATTGGTCATGGGAGTCCATCGTTGGTGGAATGGTGAACTATAAATCTATAATGGTGAACTATAAATCTATAAACGATAAACTATAAATTTTCTGTTGGTCATGAAGGTGAACTATAAATCCCAGCAACTACAACTCCCAAATGACAAAATCAACTCCTCTATAACTCGACCAGTATTCAAATTTGGGTATATTGGGCATTTGTACCAAATGTGGTCCAGTGAATGAAAATCCATCCTGCATATCAGATATTTACATGACTTACGATACTTGCAGAATGAAAAGAATTTGAATTTATCTGGGAAGTATGTTTGGAGGGAGCAAGAAGGAAATACAGTGGCCACTCCCGCAGCGTACCGGTTTTCCTTCAAGCTTCATTGTTTACATGCAACTTTCCCGGCCAAGAGGGAGATATATTTGATATCTATGTGACTTTTGTAATTCATCCTCAGCCGTCCGCAGGGATATTTTGTCCTCCCAATGCCCGGTCTCAGCAGAGTCATACATGTGGCTTTGCATGCTCTACCTCTTCTCCCCAGTTGCTCCCACGTCAAAATATAACAGAGCTCTCTAAGGTGCTGGATCTATTTTTGAGATAGGCTTTAGCACCTTGGAGAGAGAGATTGCGAGAGCCCTTAAAGTTCAGTTGAAATTTAGGAGCAGCTTTTCCTGCTCTTGCAGACAAGGAATGACCCAACACTGCTGCTTGTAACCAAGGACAATGATGGATCTGGACCAAAGTTGGCATGAATCCTCAATGTGCCCAAATGTGAATATTGGTGGACTTTGAAGAAGCCCTTTTTATTGTTTTTAATGTCCCTGGCAAGCCTGAGCTCGTTTTGTGCTTTAGCCTTGCGGACCTTTTTCCTACAGGTGTTGGCTATTTGCTTGAATTCTTCTTTGGTGATTTCTCCCTTTTTCCACTTCTTGTGCATATCTCTTTTGCATCTTAGCACAGTTAGAAGTTCTTTGGACATCCATTCTGACTTCTTTGCACTTGTCCTATTTTTTCTCTTTGTTGGCACAGTTTGCAATTGTTCCTTGAGTATTTCACTCTTGAGAAACTCCCTTGAACTCCCTTGAACGCCTGGTTTTCTCCAAGTGTGCTTCTTAGCAAGCCCTTGAAGCACTGGGTGATGTTCATAAGGCAAGAGGCCTTGTTTAGGCCGGCAGCAGTGTGCAATGAATGCTACGAATTCAGGAACATCCTAACAAAAACAAGATCTGAGAGTTTTCAAAAAGATGATTTTGGAATGCTTTTGCACCCATCAACTTGATCAAGCCGCCTTGATTAAAAACAAAACCGTCCTCGCTTCACAGCCGCGGCGTTGGAGGGGGTGAGCCCCGCCGGGTTCCGTCTGATCCGGTGGGAAAGCATTTCCATCTAGGCTCAGGAGGGCGATCTGGTTGATGTTTGCTTTAAAGGATTCTGTCAGATTAATAGCTTCCTCGGAGACTTGTACCATCGCACCGCATAACATGGCAAAGGGGACAGAGGAAGCAAGGCAGGAAGGAACTCAGCCTTGAGTTAATGATGGGAGAACTCCAGCTTCACGAACCCTCTGATCCTTATTAGATGCCACGGTTTGCCTGGAAATCTATAATGTTACAAATAGGAGGTAGTGGCTCTAGGCCAGCATTTATCAACCTGGAGGTCAAGATCCTTGGGGGTGGCGTGTGTGGGTTTCAGAGGGGTCACCAAAGATCTCCAGAAAAAACAAAATGCAAAGATACAGAATGGGGGACAATGCCTGGCTCGAGAGCAGTTGGTGTGAAAAAGATCTTGGAGTCCTTGTGGACAACAAGTTAAACATGAGCCAACAATGGATGTGGCAGCAAAAAAGCCAATGGGATTTTGGCCTGCATCAATAGGAGCATAGTGTCTAGATCTAGGGAAGTCATGCTTCCCCTCTATTCCGCCTTGGTTAGATCACAACTGGAATATTGTGTCCAATTCTGGGCACCACAATTCAAGAGAGATATTGACAAGCTGGAATGTGTCCAGAGGAGGGCGACTAAAATGATCAAGGGTCTGGAGAACAAGCCCTATGAGGAGCGGCTTAAGGAGCTGGGCATGTTTAGCCTGAAGAAGAGAAGGATGAGAGGGGATATGATAGCCATGTATAAATATGTGAGAGGAAGCCACAGGGAGGAGGGAGCAAGCTTGTTTTCTGCTTCCCTGGAGACTAGGACGCGGAACAATGGCTTCAAACTACAAGAGAGGAGATTCCATCTGAACATGAGGAAGAACTTCCTGACTGTGAGAGCCGTTCAGCAGTGGAACTCTCTGCCCGGGAGTGTGGTGGAGGCTCCTTCTTTGGAAGCTTTGAAACAGAGGCTGGATGGCCAACTGTCAGGGATGATTTGAATGCAAACTTCCTGCTTCTTGCCAGAATGGGGTTGGACTGGATGATGGCCCAGGAGGTCTCTTCCAACTCTAGGATTCTATGATTCTATGAAAGCATATATTTCTGATGGTTTTAGGAACTCCTTTGGCAGAGAAGCCTGAAGATCTCTCCACCAGACCTTCTCTTCCTTTTTGGCAGCTGAAGGTGAATCCTCCCACCAAAAGCCCTCCTCCGCTGTGATTGGCTGGCCTCTCCATCAAGGGGAGGGCTGTTTCTGAGATACCAAGTGAGGAGAGCAGGCGTGCTTGGTGCATGGCAGCATGGTCCACAATGCTCTCTGGATGGAGGTGAACTACGACTCCAAAACTTAAGACCAATGACCACCAAACCCATCCAGTATTTTCTGTTGGTCATGAGAGTTCCGTGTGCTAAATTTGGTTCATTTCCATCGTTGGTGCAGTTCATAATGTTCTTTGATTATAGGTCAACTATTAATCCCAGCAACAGCAACTCCAAAACGTTGAGGTCTATTTCCCCCAAACTTGTGCCAAGTTTAGTCCAGATCATAGAAGCATAGAATCATAGAATCCTAGAATCAAAGAGCTGGAAGAGACCTCCTGGGCCATCCAGTCCAACCCCATTCTGCCAAGAAGCAGGAATATTGCATTCAAATCACCCCTGACAGATGGCCACCCAGCCTCTGTTTCAAAGCTTCCAAGGAAGGAGCCTCCACCACACTCCAAGGCAGAGAGTTCCACTGCTGAACGGCTCTCACAGTCAGGAAGTTTTTCTTCATGTTCAGATGGAATCTCCTCTCCTGTAGTTTGAAGCCATTGTTCCGCATCCTAGTCTCCAGGGAAGCACAATACAAGCTGGCTCCCTCCTCCCTGTGGCTTCCTCTCACATATTTGTACATGGCTATCATATCTCCTCTCAGCCTTCTCTTCTTCAGGCTAAACATGCCCAGCTCCTTAAGCCGCTCCTCATAGGGCTTGTTCTCCAGACCCTTGATCATTTTAGTCGCCCTCCTCTGGACACATTCCAGCTTGCCAATATCTCTCTTCAATTGTGGTGCCCAGAATTGTACACAATATTCCAGGTGTGGTCTAACCAAAGCGGAATAGAGCATGGGGAGCATGACACAGAACTCCCAAGACCAACAGAAAATACTGGAAGGGTTTTGGAGTTGTAGTTCACCTACATCCAAAGTGCATTGTGGATTCAAACAATGATGGACCTTGTCCAAACTTGGCACAAATACTCAATATGCCCAAATGTGGGCATTTGGGGAAAAGAATCCTTGACATTTGGGAGTTGTAGTTGTTGGGATTTATAGTTCACCAAAACCAAAGAGCATTCTGGACCCCACCAAGGATAGAACTGGGCCAAACTTAGCACACAGAACTCCCATGCCTTGAATGGACTTGCTGGTGTGAGGCTCCCTCCAGCCTCTCACGCTCTCCCTCGCTTGCACATGCGCACCATGCTGCCATGCACCAAGCACGCCTGCTCTCCTCACTTGGTATCTCAGAAACAGCCCTCCTCTTGATGGAGAGGCCAGCCAATCACAGCGGAGGAGGGCGTTTGTGTTTTCTGATTGTCTTTAGTGACCCCTCTAACTCCCCCCTCGCGACCCCCCGAGGGGTGCTGACCACCAGATTGAGAAACACTGTTCTAGTGTACCCAAAGTGTGCTCACATGTGTCTTCCTTTTCCCCATTTGCTTTGCAAAACAACCACACTGAGAGGGAGGCCAAGCTGAGAGAGAGGCAGAGAGAGGGCTAATGTAGGATTCTTGTCGTGTTGCCACATTCCCCTCCAAAAACATTTTTATCCGCCGTTGAATGTCTGCATTCAGTTGAGGATTGCAGAACTGGAGTGACAACAGAACGGACACCACATTTCTGTGTCTTTCAAATCCAGCACTCCCCAAACCCATTAAAAACGAGTCCAACGTTGAAGAAAGTTTTCCCACCCCAACCCTCTTGTTGGGTGCCTTCAACGGCCCTGTCCGCAGACGCGGCGTGCCGGAAACGACTTTGTCTGCGGATTGTACAATGGCTTCTCCCCACAAGATGTGTCTCCTCAGCATGGCTCCTTGTCGAGTCGCCGGGAAGCCGCCAGAGAGCTCTGCCGCCGCGCTGTTTCGGGCCTTGTTCGACAAAAGGAATGGAGAGCTTCCAAACCACAGCTCTTTTCTTCTTTCAAATAAGAAGCCCTTGGAGGGATTGTGCAGCCAGGGCCAATCTATTTGTTACACATCCCTTGTTGTCGGTTGCAAGATGTCTCAATAATGGACTATTTTTTTAGACGGAGGAGAGAAAAAAAACCCTCCCGCTGCTTCCCACCTCCTTCTTTCTCTTGTAGCAAGTCTTTCTGTTTGATAGAGATTCTTCCCGGAGTGCCAATTGATTTCCAAATGAGTGGAAAATATGGAAAATGTTTCATAATGGGGAAATAGGAGAGGCATTCAAGTTGTTCGCTGGTGCTTTGTAGCAGCGCTCAGAAAAATCCCCTTTTTGTGGACTATGGATCCCTGGTAGTATCTGCCCCCAAATCACCTTTGATGCTTATCTGCAAGGCATTTGTGTGATCCATATTGTAATTTGATGAACGTTGTTGTGGAATGGCTGTTCCAGGGGCTCCAATTTTGTGCTTTGCACTGAGTGTTTGTTCATAGTCCTAAGTTGCAGGGACTTTGCAGATAGGTGGCTTCCTTTGGCTGCATTCATAGGGCAAGCCACCTGTCAATAATAGTTAGGATCCCTGGTCCCGCCCCTCTCTGGGTTTTTTGGAGGGAAGGGGCCATTTTTCAGTTAGTCTCAGCAAAGGAAGTCAATGCAGAGGATGTATACAGACGTCCTCCTGTACAAAGGCTTCGTCCCTTAAGACTTCCCGGGGGAGAACAGTCTTAAGAGCCTCTAAAGATTCCCAAAGTTTCTGGGGAAACAGCCTTACAGCCCTGAGGAATTCCGGAGGGAATAACAGCTCTAATCGTCAAGATCTCCAGCTAAGTGACTACAGGCCTGCTGGTACGTCTGCTCGGTTCTGAGATGCAGTTCAGCCGGTAGTGGATTCAAATCAGTCAGGTTTAGGTTCACAGTAGCCTGGGAGGAGCTAGAAAGGGGAATTTTCCTTTGAACAAAGTTATTGAAGATAGTGCCTGTTCCCTGTGGACAAGTTTGAGAGAACTGGTTTCTTTACCAAGAAAGCTTTACAATTCCTGTTTGTTCATCAATAAAAGACTGTTATATTTAAGCTCAAGCCTCTTAAAGACTGTTTAATGAGGGAAATTTCTCTAAAGGCTCCTTTTGGGGCCCCCTGGCTTCCCGCTGGATTCAAGCCATACATCCTCTCTTAAAGGCACTTCATTTCAGGTCCAGTGGCGACAGAACGTACTATGGGATCTTGTGGCTGGGAGTTCCATTCATTCTAGTGCAGATACAGTTCCTTTCCATTGATTCCCAACTGCCCCAAACCAATTACAGTAGAGCTGTGTTTCTCAACCTGGGGGTTGGGACCCC
>NW_026844367.1:38486665-38494165 GCF_025583915.1 Anolis sagrei ordinatus | reverse complement strand
TCGCTTTCATCGTCCATCTGCGACGCTGATGAAGCATTTCCGCATTCCCCGCATGCTTCCCCGCTGGAATGCTCTGCTGGAGTCTTCTTTATGGCCTCATAAATTAGTTAATTTAGCACACTTTTAAGGTGGTACCTAATTTTCCTACTTGACAGATGCAACTGTCTTTCAGGTTGCAAAGGTCGACAACAGGCTACACACAAGTTCAACAGTGACAAATGCAAGATACTCCACTTTGGCAGAAAAAATGAAATGCAAAGATACAGAATGGGTGACGCCTGGCTCGAGAGCAGTACGTGTGAAAAAGATCTTGGAGTCCTCGTGGACAACAAGTTAAACATGAGCCAACAATTTGATGTGGCGGCAAAAAAAAGCCAATGGGATTTTGGCCTGCATCAATAGGAGCATAGTGTCTAGATCTAGGGAAGTCATGCTACCCCTCTATTCTGCCTTGGTTAGACCACACCTGGAATATTGTGTCCAATTCTGGGCACCACAATTGAAGAGAGATATTGACAAGCTGGAATGTGTCCAGAGGAGGGCGACTAAAATGATCAAGGGTCTGGAGAACAAGCCCTATGAGGAGCGGCTTAAGGAGCTGGGCATGTTTAGCCTGAAGAAGAGAAGGCTGAGAGGAGATATGATAGCCATGTATAAATATGTGAGAGGAAGCCACAGGGAGGAGGGAGCAAGCTTGTTTTCTGCTTCCTTGGAGACTAGGATGCGGAACAAGGGCTTCAAACTACAAGAGAGGAGATTCCATCTGAACATGAGGAAGAACTTCCTGACTGTGAGAGCCGTTCAGCAGTGGAACTCTCTGCCCCGGAGTGTGGTGGAGGCTCCTTCTTTGGAAGCTTTTAAACAGACGCTGGATGGCCATCTGTCAGGGGTGATTTGAATGCAATATTCCTGCTTCTTGGCAGGGGGTTGGACTGGATGGCCCATGAGGTCTCTTCCAACTCTTTGATTCTATGATTCTATGATTCTATGTTGGAAAAGCCACAGGGAGGAGGGAGCAAGCTTGTTTTCTGCTTCCTTGGAGACTAGGACGCAATGGAACAATGGCTTCAAACTACAAGAGAGGAGATTCCATCTGAACATTAGGAAGAACTTCCTGACTGTGAGAGCCGTTCAGCAGTGGAACTCTCTGCCCTGGAGTGTGATGGAGGCTCCTTCTTTGGAGGCTTTTAAACAGAGGTTGGATGGCCATCTGTTGGGGATGCTTTGAATGCGATTTTCCTGCTTCTTGGCAGAATGGGGTTGGCCCACGAGGTCTCTTCCAACTCTATGATTCTATGAGCGGAATCGCAGATGAAATGGAAGGGTATTCAAAGCAGCGCTCTTCATCCACATGTTTGTCGCAAGGAAAGGCCGTATCCGAGGCGGGGGCGGAGAGGGGAGAGTGGCCTGTGCCTGAATGCCAAAAGCCTGGGGACAAAAGAATGGCTGTTGTGGATTTAATCCGGCCTCCTGCTTCTGACAGTTGTCGGCGTCTCATGCTTCAGAAGGAAAAAGTACAAGAACCTGCAGGAACCAAATGTCGGATAATCGTCCCCTCCCCGGCTCCTCAAACAGCTCCTGCTAATCCTTAATAGCTGGAGTGATGCTGCCTCTTCCCCCAAAGCCTTGAAGCTCCGTGCCCTTTCCAGGCTGACGAGATTAGAGGTGAGGCAAAAGTTTAATTCCCTCCGCCCGCATCCTCCAAGGCACATTGGACTGGGATTTTCAGCAAAAGGGTTTCCAGTAGGCCTGTTTGATCCAGAAAAAATTTGTTTCTAAAATCGATTTGTAATTGGGGTGTTTTTTTGTTTCGATATTTAAAATATTTACAAAACTTTCCCAAAAAAAGTTTTGGTATTTAAGAAATTTTGTAAATATTAACGAATTTTTAGAATATTTTTGGTATTTCTTAAGAATATTAAAATAATATTAAAAAATATTTTAAAATGGAAAATTAACCAAAAAATGGCCCAAATGTGGACCAAACACAGGCACGATACAGCAAATGAGAGCACACACCAACAGAAGAGTCTTTTCTTTTTTAGAATATTTTTTAAAAATAATATTAAAAATAATATTAAAAAATAATATTAAAATAATATTAAAAATATATTTTAAAATGGAAAATTAACCAAAAAATGGCCCAAATGTGGACCAAACACAGGCAGGATACAGCAAATGAGAGCACACACCAACAGAAGAGTCTTTTCTTTTTTAGAATATTTTAAAATATTAAAATAATATTAAAAAATAATATTAAAAAATAATATTAAAAAATAATATTAAAAATATTTTAAAATGGACAATTAACCAAAAAATGGCCCAAATGTGGACCAAACACAGGCAAGAGACAGCAAATGAAGCAAGCAGCACTCACAGCAGCAAGGAATGAATCCAATCCCAGTTCGTTGCTAGCAGGCAGCCATTGCCAAGCCAACCCAATGCAAACTCCCTCGCCCTCGCCTCTGCACCAAGCTACGGGCCGCGCGGAGCCGCTTTGAAAGGGCTCGCCGGCCAATCAAAAAGGGACAGCCACGGACCCATGGTGCACTGCTTGGGAGCGCCGGATTGGCTCCCATGCACCAGCACTCCAGCAGCCTCCACCCCATTAACGAAACGAGCGGAGGCTCGTAAATACTATGGGGGCTGCTGGTTCGATATTTATAAACCCTTCCGGGTTTGGAGATTTGTTTCAATATCGCTTCGGAAATGGTAAAATTAACTAATTATTAACGAATTAACGAATTAACGAAACGAATCGCACAGGCCTAGTTTCCAGAGAGGAGGGAGTTTTGTCATAGCAGGCATGGGCCAACTCCGGCACTTCAGGTGGTTTGGACTTCAGCTCCCACCATTCCAAACAGACTCAGGCTTCTTCTTTTCCTTGAGGGGAAAAAAGGAAAGGGCATGAACTATTAGGAATGGTGGGAGTTGAAGTCCAAAACACCTGGAGGGCTGAAGTTCGTCCAGGCCTGTGCGAAGAATATGTCGTTCACGTACTGAAGGAATTGTGGGAGTTGAACTCCAAAACACCAGGAGGGCCAAAGTTCGCCCAGGCCTGTGATAAGAGTATGTTATCCATGTACTGAAGGAATTGTGGGAGTCGAAGTCCAAAACACGTGGAGGACCGACATTTGTCTAGGCCTGTGCTATGAGTATGTCGTCCACATACTGATCACCGTAGCCTGGATCACCATAGTGAGGTCATCCCTGGACAGGGAGGGAGCCAGACGTCTAGCCTGCCACAGGTGAAAAAAGGCGGTTCTGCTCACAGCGGAGGCCTGGGCCTCCATCCTCAGCAGAGGGTCCAAAAGGACTCCCAGACTCTTGACCAACAATAACGGGCGTAGTGCCTCGCCATCCAGGGTAGGCAGCTGGATGTCCACATTGCCCGGTCGACCCAGCCATAGGATCTCCATCTTTGCTGGATTCACCCTCAACCTGCTGGCACGCAGCCATCCAGTCACGGCCACGAGGCACTGATGGAAATAATTGGGTACAGAGTCTGGTCGGCCTTCCATCTTCAGCACAAGCTGAGTGTCATCAGCGTATTGGTCACACTCCAGCCCAAAACCTCGAACCAGCTGAACAAGTGGTCGCATATAGATGTTAAACAACAGAGTTGAGAGAATGGCCCCCTGAGGAACCCCTCTCAGAGACCAGGCCTCCCCTTGAAGTCAATACGGACTATAGGAGGGTCTCTCCAATAAGAAAAGCGAGATGGCAGACAGGTTTAGAATTTAGTACAGAAAAATAAGACATTAAAATGGAGCCGATCCGCCATTTTGTGGATACGGAGATCTGAAAGGAAAAACTCCGTATCCGCGGTTTCAAACGGCGCGGATCCGGCGTCCCCGGGAACGCCAGGGAGGCATTCCGGGCAGGCTCGCAGTCCCCCGCGGCCTGGAAAAAGGTTGAATTCATGCATTTAGATAGTTCAGGCAAGAAGTGACACAAAGTATCAGGCTAGAAAGTTAAAAAGTTGCAATTTCAAGTATCTTTATTAGGGGAATAGTTACAATGTTAGGGCTTGGGGGAAAGTGATAGAAAGGCATAGAGGCTGAGTGCAGTCCCTGTTGAGCTGTCTGCTGGGGCACATTTCATCAGTTTGTCCCAATTGTGGCTTCCAGGAACTGTGGAACTCTCCGCTGTGGGTCAGACCAACTTGAAGGCGGGGGTCTCAGAGACCAGGCCTCCCCTCTCCACTCGCTGTCCATGGTTGTGAAGAAAGGAGGACAGCCAATTTAAAGCTGCCCCCCTGACTCCAGCAACAGCAAGGCGGTGGGTCAAAAGATTGTGGTCGACACTGTCAAATGCTGCTGTGAGATTCAATAACACAAGCAGCGCCGACCCGCCCTGATCAAGCTGGCATCGAAGGTGATCCGTGATGGAGACCAGCACAGTGTTGCGACCCAGAGCAGGAAACTGGACCCCCTTGACAACAATCTTGACTGCAGGAATACAATCCTTTTTATTGAAAAACGTTGAATGCAAAGCAGAGGAAGAATCAGAGGTAAGTAAAAACCATAGCAAAACAGCAACAAGCAATGTCCATGAACAAGTCCAAAAGAAAACACGGCAAACGATGATTTACCTTTGATGAATCACGAAATCTGCTAGCTCCCAGCTAATGGCACTTGGAACAACTTGAGAAACTACGAGAAACCCAGCCACTTGAATCAGGAGGCCTCCACAGGCATGCACTTGGAACTGGAACGATGCCTGGTCTGAAGGCAGCTTCAGACCCGGCACTCTTAAAGGAGAGAAATCTATTACGAGACACGCCTGAAGTTTTTGTTTGCATTTCTCTCAATCTTTCTGACCTCTGTAAACTTTGTGCTTCTCCCCTGCTCTGCCGAATCTGCCCCCTCCTTCCCTCATTAGGCTGACCAGGTGTCAGATTCTCTGGGGAACTAAGACTGGGAGAAAAAGGGAGTGAAACTTCTCCACAAGTGAGTGAAACTTCTCCGCTCGGTTCGGAATGACTGTTCTCATGGGAACTTTGACTTTCACTTTCCAAGGGTGTAGGATTTTCACTATTCAATCCATCATCAGTATTAACATCTACATTGGCCTCAGAATCAACATTGACATCTACATTGGCATCAGGAAATACAATCAAAGAATCAGGTACAGGGTCACACAGAGGCTGAACCCCAACAACACATGTGTCTAACCCATGCCCTGCACGGAAGCCGGACTGGAAGGGATCTAGTCCGGCTGTGTCATCTAGGAATTGCTGCAACTGCCCTCTCCATCACCTTGCCCAGGAACGAGAGGTTCGAAACTGGGCGGTAACTGGAGGGAACTGAAGAATCTAAATCTGGTTTCTTCAGCAGGGGAGAGACCACCGCCTCTTTTAAACCCTCTGGAAAAACTCCCTGGAAAGTTAGAGACTAGTAGGATTTGCCCAGCTCTTAATGCTTCCTTGAGCCTACTCTGGTTGGGACTCCCAAGTGGATCCAGGCCTACGACTGTGTCTGCACACCCACCCCTTCCCTTTGCGTCCCACCTTTTCACTTGGCAGCGCAAAACCTATTATTGTCTCTCTTTCCCTATTAACTCCATCGACAATGGCAGAGGGCAGCGCTGTGGTGGGTTTTCTTTCGGCATCGATCCTTCCCCTTCTCCTGAATTGCGGCACCAACGTGCGAGAGCTAGATAGCTATTTTTAAAATACCTGTAATATTATTTTTTTTTATCAAAGTATAGACGAAAGGAGGCTGGCGGTCGTCTTCCTCGTTGTTCCCTCTTCTTGCCTTTTTTCTCTCCTTCTGGGGTTCTAGTTTTGCAATGCATTGTGATTGCTGCAATTTGGTATCAATTGCTGCAATTTGAGGGGTGGGTGGCAACGGCAGCCTCCCCCCCCCCGCCTTGTACCTCCAATAGACTGGAACCCTGTGGTTTTTTGGGGGGTTGGGTATTTTTATTTCTTCCTTGAAACACTGCGGAAATATGCTTTGTTGTCCTCCCATTGACCATTTTCTCAAAAGGAAATTAGCTCCTGGCTCTGTATTATATGTTTTAGCGCAGCCCAGCCCCAGAAGCACATTCAGCTGGAGTCCTCTGCTGAATGTCGATATTCGATTTTGTCCTTTCGGCCATGATATCCGCTATTACGCTAACTCACGGTTATTGTGCGGCATCGCTGTTCTTTTTCTTGGAAGTCTGCAGTCGGACGCAAAATGTACCATTGGAATCTTTTTTTGTACTTTGCAAACTATTTTATTTATTTACAGTATTTCTATTCCGCTTCTCACCCCGCAGGGGACTCAGGGCGGATTACCATATACACATATATGGCAAACATTCAATGCCAATTTTTGACATACAAACATATACAGACATACACAGAGGCTATTTAACTTTTTCTGGCCGCCAGGGGAGCTGTCACTTTCATCGTCCATCTGCGACGCTGATGAAGCACTTCCGCATTCCCCGCATGCTTCCCCGCTGGAATGCTTTGCTGGAGTCTTCTTTATGGCCTCATAAATCAGTTAATTTAGCCTCCCCACACTTTAAGGTGGTACCTAATTTTCCTACTTGACAGATGCAACTGTCTTTCGGGTTGCAAAGGTCGACAACAGGCTACACAATTGGTTGGAAACCCACTCCAACCCGGGCTGGCTTCGAACTCATGACCTTTTGGCCAGAGTGATCTTAATGCAGCTGACACTCAGCCAGCTGCGCCACAATCTAATTGCGTGTAGTTCAGTGGTTTCTCAACCTTTCTAACACCGTGACCCCTAAATATGGTTCCTCATGTTGTGGTGACCCCCAACCATAAAATTATGTGCGTTGATCCTTTATAGCTCTAATTTTGCTACTGTTATGAATGGTAATGTAAATATTTGATATGCAGGATGTGTTTTCATTGTTACAAATTCAACATAATTAAAACATCATGATTAATCAGAAAAAAATATGTTTGGGGGAATATGGAAAACAGATGATGGGATTTGCAGTACCTTCAACCAGCTTCCACAGACCACTGAGACCTCCACACAGAACTCTCATGTCAAAGAAAAAATACTGAGGGGCTTGGGAGGAATTGACAGTGATTTAAGATGTAGTTCACCTACTAGGCCTGTGCGGTTTCGTTCGTTAATTCGTTAATTCGTTAAACATTCGTTAATTTTTGCATATACGAAACGATAACAAAACATATTTTCAAACCCGGAAGGGTTTTTAAATATCGAAACGGCAGGCGCCAAAAAATTTTGTATTTCCGTCCATTTCGGAAATACGTAAGATGGCCGCCTGGCTTGCTGGGAGCTCCTCTCTCAGAGCCGGAATGAGAATGCGAGAGAGGAGGGCGTTCGGGAGAGGAGAGGGCAGATGGAGAGCGGCGAAGAGGCGATTAGATTGCTAGTGATAGGGCTCTCTTCTACTATAGGGCGGAGTTATATTATCTATCGTCTATTCTAGTAGTTGATTTATTCTTTATCTTCTATCTTATGTTCTAATATCTTCTATTATTTTTTCTCTTTTATCTACTCT
>NW_026844367.1:38469482-38482260 GCF_025583915.1 Anolis sagrei ordinatus | reverse complement strand
GTTTCTCATTTGGTATCAGCCATTGGTTGAGGTTCTGGGTTTGAGCCTGCCACTTTTGGACTCTCACTTGCTGAGGTGTTCCAGCGAGTGTCTCTGTAGATCTTAGAAAACTATTTCTAGATTTAAGTCGTTGACGTGCTGGCTGACACCCAAACAAGGGATGAGCTGGAGATGTCTCTGCCTTGGTCCTTTCACTATTGGCTGCTACTTCCCGGCGGATGTCAGGTGGTGCGATACCGGCTAAGCAGTGTCATTTCTCCAGTGGTGTAGGGCGCAGACACCCTGTGATAATGCGGCATGTCTCATTAAGAGCCACATCCACTGTTTTAGCATGGTGAGATGTATTCCACACTGGGCATGCATACTCAGCAGCAGAGTAGCACATAGCGCAAGGGCAGATGTCTTCACTGTGTCTGGTTGTGATCCCCAGGTTGTGCCAGTCAGCTTTCGTATGATATTGTTTCTAGCACCCACTTTTTGCTTGATGTTCAGGCAATGCTTCTTGTAGGTCAGAGCACGGTCCAGAGTGACTCCCAGGTATCTGGGTGCGCTGCAATGCTCCAGTGGGATTCCTTCCCAGGTAATCCTCAGAGCTCGGGATGCTTGTCTGTTCTTGAGATGAAAGGCACATGTCTGTGTTTTAGATGGGTTGGGGATCAGCTGGTTTTCCCTGTAATAGGCAGTAAGAGCACCTAGAGCTTTGGAAAGCTTCTGTTCTACCATCTCAAAGCTCCCTGCTTGAGCAGTGATGGCACGATCATCAGCATAGATGAAACTCTCTGTCCCTTCTGGCAGTGGCTGGTGATTTGTTCAATAATAAAGGACTTTGTTTAACCTTTCAAGCCATCTAAAGATCTGGGAGGATCCACCACACGACCTGGTTTTATATGGAGCCTCTTGCCTGGCTCACATACCTGCCGGCTGGCAAGTTTTGAGAGCCAGGTGAGGCAGGCTTTGCACAAGGCCAGGTCTTGTGCGGAGGACCCCTCGCCTGCCCCGCACCCTCGCTGGATGGCGAGAGAGCGAGGCAGGTGAGGCAGACTTTGCGCAAGGCCTGGCGTTGCGCGGAGGACCACTCGCCTGCCTCACACCCTTGCCGGATGGCGAGAGAGTGAGGCAGGTGAGGTGGGCTTTGCTCGAGGTCATGCCTTGTGCGGAGGACCCCTTGCCTGGCCCGCGCCCTCGCCAGATGCTGAGAGAGTGAGGCTTTGTGCGAGGACAGGCCTCACACAAAGGTATCAGTCATGGATTGAGGTTCTGGGTTTGAGCCTGCCACTTTTGGACTCTCACTTGCTGAGGTGTTCCAGCAAGTGTCTCTGTAGATCTTAGAAAACTATTTCTAGATTTAAGTCGTTGACGTGCTGGCTGATACCCAAACAGAGGATGGCCTCGCGACCCATCCAAAATGGCAAGGCGACCCCCCTGTGGGTCGCGACCCCCAGGTTGAGAACCGCTGCTCTGGATGTATGTGAACTACTACTCCCAAACGCAAGGTCAATGGCCACCAAATCCTTCCAGTATTTTCTGTTGGCCATGAGAGTTCTGTGTGCCGAGTTTGGATTAATTCCATTGTTGGTAGAGTTCGGAATGCTTATGTTGTTATGTTTATTGAACTATAAACTATAAATCCCAGCAATGACAACTCCCAACTGACAAAATCAATCCCGCGCAACCTCAGCAGTAATTAAATTTGGGCGTATGGGGTATTTGTACCAAATTTGGTCCAGTGAATGAAAATACATCCTGCATATTGGATATTTACAATTCATAACAGTAGCAAAATAGGGCTAACAAATTGAAACTGAATCCAGACAAGACAGAGATCCTCCTGGTCAGTCGTAAGGCCAAACAGGGCATAGGGATACAGCCTGTGGTGCATGGGGTTACACTCCCCCTGAAGATGCGTACCTTGGGAAGTCGGATCTGGCCACGGTGGTCCACGCTCTTGTTACATCCCGGATAGATTACTGCAACGCACTCTACATGGGGTTGCCTTTGAAGACTGTTCGGAAACTTCAATTAGTCCAGCGGGAGGCAGCCAGAGTACATACAGGGAGCATACCACCCCTCTGTTATGTCAGCTCCACTGGCTGCCGATCCAGTTCCGAGCACAATTCAAAGTGCTGGTTTTGACCTACGAAACCCTATACGGCTCCGACCCAGCGTACCTGTCCAAACGCATCTCCTTCTACGTCCCGCCTCAGAGTTTAAGATCTTCTGGGGAGGCCCTGCTCTCGGCCCCACCTCTATCACAAGTGAGGTTGGTGGGGATGAGGAGCAGGGCCTTCTCGGTGGTGGCCCCTCGCCTGTGGAATTCGCTTCCCGGGGAAATTAGGTCATTGACATCCCTCCTCTCTTTTAGAAGGAAACTAAAAACATGGATATGGGACCAGGCCTTTGGGTAATCTGGCAGACAGACAAAGGACAATGACGACTAGAACTGGATAGGATTATGACAATGCGGAATGAACTTACGGATTTTGAGCTTGGCGAACGTTGATCACTAGATTGGTTTTTATTAGTTGTATTGTATAATTGGATTGTTTTAATTGTTGCTGATATATATTTTATCTTATTATCTGTATTGTTGGTATCGAATTGTGCCTTTTGTAAGCCGCCCTGAGTCCCCCCCCCCCCCCCCCCGGGGTCGAGAAGGGTGGGGTAGAAATGCACGAAATAAGTAGATAGGCAATAGACAGATCCCAGGGCTTTCCCTCTCTTCCCTACACAATGAGGGCACACTGTGTTGGAGCATGCAAGGAATCAGTGAGTATGTGTATGTCAACTAGAATCATAGAATCAAAGAGTTGGAAGAGACCTCATGGGTCATCCGGTCCAACCCCATTCTGCCAAGAAGCAGGAAAATTGCATTCAACGCACCCCTGACAGATGGCCATCCAGCATCTGTTTAAAAGTTTCCAAAGGAGGAGCCTCTGCCATATTCTGGGGGCAGAGAGTTCCACTGCTGAACAGCTCTCACAGTCAGGAAGTTCTTCCTCATGTTCAGATGGAATCTCCTCTCTTGTAGTTTGAAGCCATTGTTCCGCGTCCTAGTCTCCAGGGAAGCAGAAAACAAGCTTGCTCCCTCCTCCCTGTGGCTTCCTCTCACATATTTATACATGGCTATCATGTCCCCTCTCAGCCTTCTCTTCTTCAGGCTAAACATGCCCAGCTCCTTAAGCCGCTCCTCATAGGGCTTGTTCTCCAGACCCTTGATCTGCTCCCTCCACCCTGTGGCTTCCTCTCACATATTAATACATGGCTATCATGTCCCCTCTCAGCCTTCTCTTCTTCAGGCTAAACATGCCCAGCTCCTTAAGCCGCTCCTCATAGGGCTTGTTCTCCAGACCCTTGATCTGCTCCCTCCACCCTGTGGCTTCCTCTCACATATTTATACATGGCTATCATGTCCCCTCTCAGCCTTCTCTTCTTCAGGCTAAACATGCCCAGCTCTATAAGCCGCTCCTCATAGGGCTTGTTCTCCAGACCCTTGATCTGCTCCCTCCTCCCTGTGGCTTCCTCTCACATATTTATACATGGCTATCATGTCCCCTCTCAGCCTTCTCTTCTTCAGGCTAAACATGCCCAGCTCCTTAAGCCGCTCCTCATAGGGCTTGTTCTCCAGACCCTTGATCTGCTCCCTCCTCCCTGTGGCTTCCTCTCACATATTTATACATGGCTATCATATCTCCTCTCAGCCTTCTCTTCTTCAGGCTAAACATGCCCAGCTCCTTAAGCCGCTCCTCATAGGGCTTGTTCCCCAGACCCTTGATCATTTTAGTCGCCCTCCTCTGGACACATTCCAGCTTGTCAATATCTCTCTTGAATTGTGGTGCCCAGAATTGGACACAATATTCCAGGTGTGGTCTAACCAAAGCGGAATAGAGGGTAGCATTACTTCCCTAGATCTAGACACTATGCTCCTCTTATGTTTTCTGATGGTCTTTGGCAACCCCTCTGACATCCCCACACGACCCTCGCAGGGGTCCCGACCCCCAGGTTGAGAAACACTGTCCTAGAAACTTTTGCAGTACTGATAAAAAAATATTTTCACTTTAGAGCCAGAGTTTCCCTCCTCTTTTGTGATTCCTGGTGTTTGAAGCCGCACAACCCCCAACGCGTCGTGTTTATTAATTTGTCAGTGTTAGATCAATCATAACGAAATGAACAGAGGTGTCTGATAGAGTTGAAAGAAGATGGAAGAGCAGGGGTACTGCAAAAGGAAGGGAGAAGATGACAGATGCGATGTCTAATTTGGATGGATGCGCTACAGGCAAGATGCTGGGAGGGGATGCGGTGGCAGCGGCGGCTTCAACCTTCGGCGGCGGTGGCCCCAGGAAGGCAATATTAAAGCGTTAGAACAATGAAAGAACATCAGCTGATGTGTTTGGCAAGGCGGGGGAATGCATTCTGAACACACAGATGTGCTTATATCCATTAAACAAGGCAGTGTAAAAAATCCAATACAAAAATCAGGAGCTTGGAAAAAACTTGGTGCATGAAACTAAGAAGACTTGAAAGCATGAAATTCCAACGTTGACTCAACTGAGACAACTTTTTCCCTTGGATTAATATAAGGCTTTTCCACATCCCAGAACCGAAAGGAAAGCATTTCTCTTGACCTTATCACCAGATAAGAGTTTCTTATCTTTCTTTTTCTGTAAATGAACTGATACTCTTTGTGACTGAGCACACTGTCTCTGTTTAAAAAAGCCTTGCCTTCGATCTACAGCGGTGTTTCTCAACCATGGGGGTCGGGACCCCTGAGGGGGTCACAAGGGGGAGACAGAGGGGTCGCCAAAGATCATCAGAAAACAGTATTTTCTGTTGGTCATGGGGTTCTTTGTGGGAAGTTTGCTCCAATTCTATTGTTGATGGAGTAGGTGATTGTAGGTGAATTATAAATCCCAGAAACTACAACTCCCAAATGTCAACGTTTATTTTCCCACTTGCCACAAGAATCCATTAAACAAGGCAATGTAAAAAATCCAATACAAAAATCAGGAGCTTGGAAAAAACTTGGTGCATGGAACTAAGAACACTTGAAAGCATGAAATTCCAACGTTGCCTCAACTGAGACAACTTTTCCCCTTGGATTAATATAAGGCTTTTCCACATCCCAGAACTGAAAGGAAAGCATTTCTCTTGACCTTATCACCAGATAAGAGTTTCTTATCTTTCTTTTCCTGTAAATGAACTGATATTCTTTGTGACTGAGCACCCTGTCTCTGTGTTCACATTTGGGCATATTGGGAATTCATGGCTGGATGGCCATCTGTCAGGGGTGCTTTGAATGCAATTTTCCTGCTTCTCGGCAGAATGGGGTTGGACTGGATGGCCCAGGAGGTCTCTTCCAACTCTATGATTCTGATGTATGACAAGGGATGTCGTTATTTTGTCCTCCCATTGCTACAGCCGTACTTGCCTTCTCCATTGGTGGGAGCCGAGTCTCAGCCTCTCCTCTTGGTGCTGACGACAACGCCTCGCCCTTCATACAGTGATCCGAAAGGCTGATAATGTCGGCTGTCCTTTTGTCTGCTGCCTGAGCTTCGCTGGGGGGTACGATCAGCGTTGCGGGTTTGTGGAAATGTCAGTGCAGGGAATCTGCCAGACACCCACTCCTTGCTCCCATAAATACATCTCTGTGATGAAGTTGAGAGTTTACTTTCCCCCGTTCTAACTTTCTGTGATGCAGTAGATGAAAGGCCTTCACGTAACTTTCGCATCTCTGATGTGACTTAAAAATAACAACGCAGGAGCATAGTAAATAGATCATATTCTCTCTCTGTGTGTGTGTGTGTGCGCGTGTTGCGATACAGAGGGAAGATCAGGCCTTCGACAAGGTCCCCCACGACCTTCTGGCAAGGAAACTAGTCCAATGTGGGCGAGGCAAAACTACGGAGAGGTGGATCTGGAATTGGTTAAATGGATGAACCCAGAGGGTGATTCTCCCCAATGCTTCCTCTTCATCCTGGAAAGAAGTGACAAGTGGAGTGCCACAGGGTTCCGTCCTGGGCCCGGTCCTGATCAGGATCTTTATTAATGACTTAGATGAAGGGTGAGAAGGCATGATCATCAAGTTTGCAGATGACACCAAATTGGGAGGGAGAGCCAATAGTCCAGAGGACAGGAGCAGGATTCAAAATGATCTTGACAGATTTGAGAGATGGGCCAAAACTAACAAAATGAAGTTCAACAGGGGACAAATGCAAGAGACTCCACTTTGGCAGGAAAAACGAAATGCAAAGAGACAGAACAGGGGACAATGCCTGGCTCGAGAGCAGTACGTGTGAAAAAGATCTTGGAGTCCTCGTGGACAACAAGTTAAACATGAGCCAGGAATGTGATGTGGCAGCAAAAAAAGCCAATGGGATTTTGTCCTGCATCAAGAGGAGCATAGTGTCTAGATCTAGGGAAGTCCTGCTCCCCATGCTCTATTCCGCCTTGGTTAGACCACACCTGGAATATTGTGTCCAATTCTGGGCACCACAATTCAAGAGAGATATTGACAAGCTGGAATGTGTCCAGAGGAAGAGGGTGACTAAAATGATCAAGGGTCTGGAGAACAAGCCCTATGAGGAGCGGCTTAAGGAGTTGGGCATGTTTGGCCTGAAGAAGAGATGGCTGAGAGGAGATATGATGAGAGCCATGTATAAATATGTGAGAGGAAGTCATGGAGGAGGGAGCAAGCTTGTTTTCTGCTTCCTTGGAGACTAGGACGCGATGGAACAATGGCTTCAAACTACAAGAGAGGAGATTCCATCTGAACATGAGGAAGAACTTCCTGACTGTGAGAGCCGTTCAGCAGTGGAACTCTCTGCCCCGGAGAGTGTGGTGGAGGCTCCTTCTTTGGAAGCTTTTAAACAGAGGCTGGATGGCCATCTGTCAGGGGTGATTTGAATGCAATATTCCTGCTTCCTGGCAGAATGGGGTTGGACTGGATGATGGCCCAGGAGGTCTCTTCCAACTCTTTGATTCTAGGATTCTATGAGAGCATTCTCAACCCCACCAACGATGGAATTGAACCAAACTTGACACACAGTTCTTCCATGACCAACAGAAAACTGGAAGGGTTTTGTGGGCAGTGTCCTTTGGTTTTGGAGTTGTAGTTCACCTACATCCAGAGAGCACAGCATGAAGGATCTGGACCAAATTTGGCTTGAATACTCAATATGCCCAAATGTGAACACTGGTGGAGCATGGGGAAAATAGATCTTGACATTTGGGAGTTGCAGTTGTGGAATTTGTAGTTCACTTACAATCAAAGAGCATTCTAAACTCCACCAATGATGGAATTGAGCCCAACTTGGCACACAGTTCTCCCATGACCAACAAAATACTGGAAGGGTTTTGTGGGCAGTGTCCTTTAGTTTTGGAGTTGTAGTTCACCTACATCCAGAGAGCACTGTGGACTCAAATAATGATGGATTGGACCAAACTTGGCATGGATATTCCAATATGCCCAAATGTGAACACTAGGTGGAGTTTGGGGAAAATAGACCTTGACATTTGGGAGTTGTAGTTTCTGGGATTTATAGTTCACCTAGTCATTCTGAACCCCACCAACGATAGAATTGGGCCAAACCTCCCACAAGAACCCTCATGACCACCAGAGTGGGCCATAGCAATGCGTGGCAGGGGACACTAGTGACTAATAATGTTTTACATGACTTGTATAAATCTTTTGTGTGTCTATATATATGTATACAGTTCCACAGGTGGGGGGGGGGGGGCACTGCCAAGAAGGTCCTGTCTCTCGTCCCCACCAACCGCGTATGTGAAAGTGGTGGGATCGAGAGCAGGGCTTTTCCTGACGATCTTAAGTTACGTGATGGTTCATACCAGGAGATATGTTCGGACAGGTAATCTGGGCCAGAACCATTTAGGGCAGTGTTTCTCAACCTGGGGATCGGGACCCCTGTGGGGGTCGCCAGGGGGTGTCAGAGGGGTCACCAAAGACCATCAGAAAAAACAGTATTTTCTGTTGGTCATGGGGGTTCTGTGTGGGAAGTTTGGTCCAATTCAATCATGGTAGTGGGGATCAGAATGCTCTTTGAGTGTAGGTGAATTATAAATCCCAGCAACTACAACTCAAATGTCAAGGTCTATTTCCCCCAAAATCCACCAGTGATCACATTTGGGCATATTGAGTATTGGTGCCAAGTTTGGTCCAGGTCCATCATTGTTTGAGTCTACAGTGCTCTCTGGATGTAGGTGTACTACAACTCCCAAACTTAAGATCAATGCCAACCAAACCCTTCCAGTATTTTCTGTTGGTCATGGAGATTCTGTTTGCCAAGTTTAGCCCAATTCCATTGTTGGTAGAGTTCAGAATGCTCTTTAATTGTAGGTGAACTATAAATCCCAGCAACTACAACTCCCAAATGTCAAGGTCTATTTTCCCCAAACCCCACCAGTGTTCACATTTGGACATATTGAGTATTGGTACCAAGTTTGGTCCAGATCCACCACTGTTTGAGTCTACAGTGCTCTCTGGATGTAGGCGTACTACAACTCCAAAACTCAAGGTCACTCCTCCCAAACCCTTCCAGTATTTTCTGTTGGTCATGGGAGTTCTGTGTGCCAAGTTTGGCCTAATTTTATTGGTGGAGTTCTGAATGCTCTTTAATTGTTGGTGAACTATAAATCCCAGCAACTACAACTCCCAAATGTCAAGTTTTATTTTCCCCAGAATACACCAGTGTACACATTTGAGCATATTGAGTATTGGTACCAAGTTTGGTCCAGATCCACCACTGTTTGAGTCTACAGTGCTCTCTGGATGTAGGCGTACTACAACTCCCAAACTTTAGATCAATGCCAACCAAACCCCTTTCCCTATTTTCTGTTTGTCATGGGGATTCTGTGTGCCAAGTTTGGCCCAATTCCATTGTTGGTAGAGTTCAGAATGCTCTTTGATTGTATGTGAACTATAAATCCCAGCAACTACAACTCCCAAATGTCAAGTTTTATTTTCCCCAGAATACACCAGTGTACACATTTGAGCATATTGAGTATTGGTACCAAGTTTGGTCCAGATCCACCACTGTTTGAGTCTACAGTGCTCTCTGGATGTAGGCGTACTACAACTCCCAAACTTTAAGATCAATGCCAACCAAACCCTTTCCCTATTTTCTGTTTGTCATGGGGGTTCTGTGTGCCAAGTTTGGCCCAATTCCATTGTTGGTAGAGTTCAGAATGCTCTTTGATTGTAGGTGAACTATAAATCCCATCAACTACAACTCCCAAATGTCAAGGTCTATTTTCTCCAAAATAGATAAGTGTTCACATTTGGGCATACTGAGTATTCGTGCCAAGTTTGGTCCAGATCTATCATCCTGCATATCGGATATTTAGATTATG
Source organism: Anolis sagrei ordinatus (assembly GCF_025583915.1). Lineage (NCBI taxonomy): Eukaryota > Metazoa > Chordata > Lepidosauria > Squamata > Anolidae > Anolis > Anolis sagrei. The sequence continues at coordinate 38,472,897 of NW_026844367.1, read as the reverse complement.
ATTCATAACAGTACAGTTATGAAGTAGGAACAAAAATAATTTTATGGTGGGGGTCCCCACAACATGAGGAACTCTATTAAGGGGTCACTGCATTAGGAAGGTTGAAAAACACTGTACTAGGGTTTGCTAGTCTCTAGGATCTGTCCAGGGTGCTGAAAACTATTTCTTAATTCAGTGTTTCTCAACCTGGGGGTCAGGACCCCTGGGGGGTCACAAGGGGGTGTCAGAGGGGTCGCCAAAGACCACCAGAAAACACAGTACTTTCTGTTGGTCATGGGGGTTCTGTGTGGGAAGTTTGGCCCAATTCTATCATTGGTGGAGTCCAGAATGCTCTTTGATTGTAGGTGAACTATAAATCCCAGCAACTACAACTCCCAAATGTCAAGGTCTATTTTCCTCAAATTCCACCAGTGTTGACACTAGGCCTGTGCGGTTTCGTTCGTTAATTCGTTAATTCGTTATTAATTCGTTAATTTTGGCATTTCCGAAGCGATATTGAAACATATTACCAAACCCGGAAGGGTTTTTAAATATCGAACCAGCAACCCCCAGAGTTTTAACGAGCCTCCGCTCGTTTCGTTAATGGGGTGGAGGCTGCTGGAGTGCTGGTGCCTGGGAGCCAATCCGGCGCTCCCAAGCAGTGCACCATGGGTCCGTGGCTGTCTGTTTTTGATTGGCCGGCGAGCCCTTTCAAAGCGGCTCCGCGCGGCCCGTAGCTTGCTGCAGAGGGCGAGGGAGTTTGCATTGGGTTGGCTTGGCAATGGCTGCTAGCAACTGGGATTGGATTCATTCCTTGCTGCTGTGAGTGCTGCTTGCTTCATTTGCTGTCTCTTGCCTGTGTTTGGTCCACATTTGGGCCATTTTTTGGTTAATTTTCCATTTTAAAATATTTTTAATATTATTTTTAATATTATTTTTTAATATTATTTTTAATATTATTTTTAATATTATTTTAATATTATTCTTAAAAAATATTATAAAAAAGAAAAGACTCTTCTGTTGGTGTGTGCTCTCATTTGCTGTCTCCTGCCTGTGTTTGGTCCACATTTGGGCCATTTTTTGGTTAATTTTCCATTTTAAAATATTTTTTAATATTATTTTAATATTATTCTTAAGAAATACCAAAAATATTCTAAAAATTCGTTAATATTTACAAAATTTCTTAAATACCAAAACTTTTTTTTTGGAAAGTTTTGTAATTATTTTAAATATCGAAACAAAAAAACACCCCAATTACAAATCGATTTTAGAAACAAATTTTTTCTTGATCAAACAGGCCTAATTGACACTTGGGCATATTGAATATTCATGCCAAATTTGGTTCAGATCCATCGTTGTTTGAATCCACAGTACTCTCTAGAGCAGTGTTTCTCAACCTTCCTAACGCCATGACCTTTTAATACAGTTCCTCATGTTGTGGTGACCCCCAACCATAACATTATTGTACATGGATGATCTAAAGCTTTACGGAAAATCAGAAACTGAAATCCAGTCACTGACCAACACCAGTTTTGCTATTGTTATGAATCATCATGTAAATATCTGATATGCAGGATGGATTTTCATTCACTAGACCAAATTTGGCACAAATACCCGATAGGCCCAAATTTGAATACTGGTGGGGTTGGGGGGGTTGATTTTGTCATTTGGGAGTTGTGGTTGCTGGGATTTGTAGTTCACCTGCAATCAAAGAGCATTCTGAACTCCACCAACGATGGAATTGAACCAAACTTGGCACACAGAACTCCCATGACAAACAGAAAATACTGGGAGGGTTTGGTGGGCATTGACCTTGAGTTTTGGAGTTGTAGTTCACCTACATCCAGAGAGCATTGTGGACTCAAACAATGATGGATCTGGACCAAACTTGGCACGAATACTCAATATGCCCAAATGTGAATCCTGGTGGGGTTTGGGGGAAATAGTCCTTGACATTTTGGGAGTTGTAGTTGCTGGGATTTGTAGTTCACCTACAATCAAAGTGCATTCTGAACCCCACAAATGACAGAATTGGGCCAAACTTCCCACATAGAACCCCCATGAACAACAGAAAATAGTGTGTTTTCTGGTGGTCTTTAGTGACCCCTCTGACACTCCCTCATGACCCCTCCAGGGGTCCCGGAACCCCAGGTTGAGAACCACTGTCTTAATTGTCAGGATTAATTTAGTTATGTATGTGTTTTTAAATGTGTTTCTATGTATTTTCAAGATGGAGTCTACTGTGTATTAGAAATGCTATGCTGAATGTTTATTACTGAGGCTGTGACTGTGTAACCTTGAGAGAAATGAGATAATGTGTGTTGTGGCTGGGAACATAAGGGAGTCACCTGTCTCAACCAGAGTGAAGAGAGATAAGTAGATGTGCAGAGAGACTTTCAGTTTTCCATTAGTTTCTGTTTGTAGCTCGCTGTGTTAAGACATGTGTTTGATGTCCTTAGTAAAACTTAGTTTCTTTTGCAAATGTTCACCAAGAGCTAGAAAGAATCATAGAATCATAGAATCAAAGAGTTGGAAGAGACCTCATGGGCCATCCAGTCCAACCCCATTCTGCCAAGAAGCAGGAATGTTGCATTCAAATCACACCTGACAGATGGCCATCCAGCCTCTGTTTAAAAGCTTCCAAAGAAGGAGCCTCCACCACACTCCGGGGCAGAGAGTTCCACTGCTGAACGGCTCTCACAGTCAGGAAGTTCTTCCTCATGTTCAGATGGAATCTCTTCTCTTGTAGTTTGAAGCCATTGTTCTGCATCCTAGTCTCCAAGGAAGCAGAAAACAAGCTGCTCCCTCCTCCCTGTGGCTTCCTCTCACATATTTATACATGGCTATCATATCTCCTCTCAGCCTTCTCTTCTTCAGGCTAAACATGCCCAGCTCCTTAAGCCGCTCCTCATAGGGCTTGTTCTCCAGACCCTTGATCATTTTAGTAGCCCTTCTCTGGACACATTCCAGCTTGTCAATATCTCTCTTGAATTGTGGTGCCCAGAATTGGACACAATATTCCAGGTGTGGTCTAACCAAGCAGAATAGAGCATGGGGAGCATGACTTCCCTGGATCTAGACACTATGATCCTATTGATGCAGGCCAAAATCCCATTGGCTTTTTTCGCCGCCACATCACATTCGGCTCATGTTTAACTTGTTGTCCACGAGGACTCCAAGATCTTTTTCACACGTACTGCTCTCGAGCCAGGCATTGTCCCCCATTCTGTATCTTTGCATTTCGTTTTTCCTGCCAAAGTGGAGTATCTTGCATTTGTCACTGTTGAACTTCATTTTGTTAGTTTTGGCCCATCTCTCTAATCTGTCAAGATCGTTTTGAATCCTCCTCCTGTCCTCTGGAGTATTGGCTATCCCTCCCAATTTGGTGTCGTCTGCAAACTTGATGATCATGCCTTCTAACCCTTCATCTAAGTCA
>NW_026844367.1:38402704-38439472 GCF_025583915.1 Anolis sagrei ordinatus | reverse complement strand
TGCAGGCCAAAATCTCATTGGCTTTTTTTGCTGCCACATCACATTGTTGGCTCATGTTTAACTTGTTGTCCAAGTTAAACATGAGTGGCAGTCGAGGGGCATTTACAGAGGCGCCTCTGCGCCCCTGGCAAAAAAAAGTGTTCTGCGACCACTTACTTCGCGTAATGGACGAGCCGCCCCTGGTCTGGACCTTGTTAGTCTTTGGATGGGGAAAGACAAATCCTACTAAAAACTTGCACAGTCATTTCTGTTCAGTGAATCATCCCAGCTGGATTGTGGCTTGCATAAACCATGGCTTGGCGTGATTAGTGAGTGCGGCTACTACAAACAGACAGTCTCAGTGCACAGATCCTGTGCGGCTTTCCTCATCAACTCCCTGGATGAAAGCAGCTATCAGTTGTCTCTTCCTAGCACAAGACAAGCGCTCTCTGACAACCAACTCTGCCTCCTGCTCTTAGGCAGCAGTGTGATTTGCAAATGAAAAATTTCATTAGGAGAGAAGTTGCCTAAGAGGGAAATTAGGGGAGGGGGAGCGGGGAAACGGAGACGGAAAACACAGGGTGCCGTAGTCGTCAAAGCGGCTGGTGGCACGGAGCCGCCCCACTTGCTTCTTTGTGGGAGGAAGGGAAAGATTTGCCGTCGCCACCGCCACCGCCACCGCTGTTTGCAATTAAAATGACAATTGCTTTCCAAAGTGCCGCTGTATTATTTTTAAGGAGTGTGTAGACATTCCAACAATGCAGATTGAAGGAAATAAGTCAGCTTGCGACGGAAAACATATCAGAGATAATTGGCACGGCTCTCTTAATGCCTCCTGTTTGGTATCCAAGAGCTATTCGCCGGGCGCCGCCGCGAACAGTATGTTGTTGGTACAACAGCGCTGACAGTTTGCAGAGATGAAAGGGGAGGCAAAGGGAGCAGATCGGGCAGGCTGTGCCAGCCGGCAATCTGGAAGGAGCTGTTGGCTGGGCCCAGCACCGTTCCAAGCAGCTCCTTCCCTCCTTCATTCGTCCCTTCTCTGCTTCGCCGGCTGTTCCTCTGAGGAATACCAATGGCATAGGTGTACTTAGAGCTGGGTGCGAATTGGAACCATATTGATCGCACATTGGTACGCTTCTTTACAATTCTTTACAACAACTTTATTAATGACTTAGATGAAGGGCTAGAAGGCAGGATCATCAAGTTTGCAGACAACACCAAATTGGGAGGGATAGTCAATACTCCAGAGGACAGGAGCAGGACTCAAAGGGATCTTGACAGATTAGAGAGATGATTGGCCAAAACTAACAAAATGAAGTTCAACAGGGACAAATGCAAGATACTCCACTTTGGCAGGAAAAACGAAATGCAAAGATACAGAATGGGGGACAATGCCCGGCTCGAGAGCAGTACGTGTGAAAAAGATCTTGGAGTCCTCGTGGACCAAGTTAAACATGAGCCACAATGTGATGTGGTAGCAAAAAAAGCCAATGGGATGTTGGCCTGCATCAAGAGGAGCCTAGTGTCCAGATCTAGGGAAGTCCTGCTCCCCATGCTCTATTCCGCTTTGGTTAGACCACACCTGGAATATTGTGTCCAATTCTGGGCACCACCATTCAAGAGAGATATTGACAAGCTGGAATGTGTCCAGAGGAGGGCGACTCAAATGATCAAGGGTCTGGAGAACAAGCCCTATGAGGAGCGGCTTAAGGAGCTGGGCATGTTTAGCCTGAAGAAGAGAAGGCTGAGAGGAGATATGATAGCCATGTATGAATATGTGAGAGGAAGCCACAGGGAGGAAGGAGCAAGCTTGTTTTCTGCTTCCTTAGAGACCAGGACCCCCAGGTTGAGAAACACTGATCTACTCATTGAGGTCTGGAGACTTGTGCAGTCCAGGGATGAAACCCAACAGAAACCTTGAAAATGAACAACATCAGGCTACCAGTATGTAAAAACTCCAGAATCAGGACAGTAAATAAAGAGCAACACTCAGAAAACAGGGGAAATCCAGACAGGAAACAATCATGACCTGCTAACACCTCCCAACAAAGGATTTCCCCAAACAGGAATCAGCCAGGCTTTGCCATTCAATGTTAACCAGGGTGGCCAATTTCAACATTCACACTTGCCTCCAACAGACAAGAGTTCTTTCTCCCACCCTGAACATTATTTCGCAGATATATAAACCCCATTTTCCTAGTTTCCAATAGACCTCACAATCTCTGAAGATGCCCGCCATAGATGTGGGTGAAACATCAGGAGAGAATGCTTCTAGAACATGGCCAGACAGCCTGGAAAACTCACAACAACCCAGTGATTCTGGACATTAAAGCCTTTGAAAATACATGCACAGGTGTATAGGCAGGGGCGGCTCATCCATTACGCAAAGTAAGCCTTTGCAATATAGTTCATTTTGCACAGGGGCGCTCTTGAGGCGCTCTTGGGGGAAAATAGACCTTGACATATGCGAGTTGTAGTTACTGGGATGTATAGTTCACCTACAATCAAAGAGCATTCTGAACTCCACCAGTGATGGAATTGAACCAAATATGGCACACAGAACTCCCACGACGAACAGAAAATATATATTAGTGATTGGTTGGGGGATCGCCAAAATACTGTTTGCTTACCGTCGAAAATTACCTAGGGCCGCCTCTGCATATAGGGGAAGAATCCGTCTTTGATTTAAGGCAGGGGTCCCCAAACTACGGCCCGTGGGCCGTATGCGGCCCGCTGGGGGCATTTCTCCGGCCCGCGTGGCATGGCCTGGCCTGGCCACGCCCACCCGCCACCGCTCTGCCAATCATGGGAACCCTCTGCTCCGGCCGCTCTGCTCTCCGCGGCCACAGGGAAGCCAGGGGAAGGCAGTCTCAGCCCGGGGAAGGGACAGAGCCGCCTGCCCCTTGTGCAAGCCAGACTCTCGCACTAGCCATCCCCTGCCATGCATTGCTGTGGCCCACATGGCTGTTCTGTGTGGGAGGTTTGGCCCAATTCTATCGTTGGTGGGGTTCAGAATGCTCTGTGATTGTAGGTGAACTATAAATCCCAGCATCTACAACTCCCAAATGTCAAGATTCTATTTTCCCCCAAACTGCACCAGTGTTCACATTTTGACATATTGAGTATTCTTAGAGTTTGGTCCAAATCCATCATTGAGTCCACAGTGATCTTTGGATGTAGGTGAACTACAACGCCAAAACCAAAGGACACTGCTCACCAAACCCTGGTTCAATTCCATCCTTGGTGGGGTTCAGAATGCTCTTTGATTGTAGACGAAATATAAATCTCAGCAACTACAACTCCCAAATGACAAAATCATTTTTTTGAGTGAAGGACATACATTGGGTTGTTAGGTGTCCACTGTCCAGTGGATTTTGAGTTCTGTTAATCCCACAAATGAACATTATATTTTTATTTATATAGATTTATTTCCTATATTTATGTTTTTGTGATTAATCACTATGCTTGATGTTCAGATTGTAACAAAAAAAATACATCCTGCAGATCAGATATTTACATTACAATTCATAACAGTAGCAAAATAAGACATATGCAGTGTGCATAGGAATTTGGTCACTTTAAAAAAAAAACTATAGTCCGGCCCTCCAATGGTCTGAGGGACAGTAATCTGGCCCCCTGTTTTAAAAGTTTGGGGACCCCTGATTTAAAGTGAACTATAAATCCCAGCTGCGCCCGTACCTTGGGAAGTCTGACTTGGCCACGGTGGTACACGCTCTGGTCACATCCCGCCTTGACTACTGCAACGCTCTCTACGTGGGGCTGCCCTTGAAGACGGCCCGGAAGCTTCAGCTAGTCCAGCGCGCGGCAGCCATGTTACTAACGGGAGCGGGACGCAGGGAGCACACAACGCCCTTGCTGTCCCAGCTCCACTGGCTGCCGATTTGCTACCGGGCCCAATTCAAGGTGCTGGTGTTATCCTACAAAGCCCTAAACGGTTCCGGCCCAAAATACCTTTCGGACCGCATCTTGGCCTATAAGCCCACGAGGACTTTGAGATCGTCCGGGGAGGCCCTTCTCTCGATCCCGCCTGCTTCACAGGCACGTCTGGCGGGGACGAGAGAAAGGGCCTTCTCGGTGGTGGCCCCCCGGCTGTGGAACGACCTCCCTGCTGACATCAGACAGGCGCCCTCCCTTTTGTCCTTCCGTCGGAGCCTGAAGACCTGGCTTTTTGAGAAGGCATTCAACTGAGCGCTACGGCAATTAGAAATTGACAATTGGAACGGTTTACGGATTATGATATTGGTTATGATTCCAGGATATGACGGAGCGGATTATTTAGTGTAACTAGTTTATAGTATTATTGTTGTATTGATTGCTTGTTTTTGTCTTTTGTAAACTGTTTTTATATGTTGTGCACCGCCGCGAGTCGCCCTAGGGCTGAGAGCGGCGGTCAATAAATGAAGTAAATAAATAAATAAATAAATAAACTCCAGGATTACCAAATGACAAAATCAATCACCCCCAACCAGAAGCGGCCCTAGGTAATTTTCAATGGTAAAAAAAACAGTATTTTGGTGCCCCCCCCCCCAACCAATCACTGATATATATTTTCTGTTCGTCATGGGAGTTCTGTGTGCCATATTTGGAGTTCAGAATGCTCTTTGATTGTAGGTGAACTATACATCCCAGTAACTCCAACTCGCATATGTCAAGGTCTATTTTCCCCCAGGAGCGCCTCAAGAGTGCCCCTGGGCAAAATCAACTATACTGCGAATGCTTACTTTGCGTATGGGTTGAGCCGCCCCTGTCCATCAGCCTTCCATAGGTGTGGGCGAAACATCAGGAAATTTTGTTTCCGGAACATGGCGAGACAGTGTGAAAAATTCACAGCAACCCAGTTTTGGTTTCTATTATGGCAAAGTTATTCATTGGAATCTTTTTTGGTGGTCCCCCAAAAGGAAATGTTTCCAAGCAGTGGGAAACAAGGCTGAAAGCTGCCCGCAGCCGCAGTGTGTCCTGTTCAGTCCCCATTGCTCAGGCCTAATCAACAGACGGGAGCTGCCAGCCTCACATTGCCACGTGCTGAACCTCTCCGACCCGGCTAATTAGTTTCCCAAAACAGAATAAATCATTGTCCAAGCGCTTGCTTCCACAGGACTCCTTCCTCCATGCGCTCTCCAGCTCTGCCTTTGCACCAGACTTCACTCATTCCTAAAGCAAGACTTTCCTATGGCTGGGATCGTCCGCCCTTCTGTGTGTCAAGTCATATTAGCCCAGGTAAGGGCAAACTCAGGCCCGCGGACTCCTTTCTTAGGCCCTCCTCTCTCTCACCATCCTATCTTTCCTTCCTTCTCTCTTCTCTCTTCTTTCTTCCTTCCTCTTTCCTTCCCTTCCACCTTTTAGTCATTCTTTCCTTCCCTCTTTCCTCCTTCCTTCCCTCTCTCCCTCTTTTTCCTTCCTTCCCTTTCGTCTTTTCATTCTTCTCTCTCTCCATCCTTCTCTCTTTCCTCCCTCCCTCCATTCCCTTCCAACATTCATTACATCCTGCCAGCCTTATTTCCCTTTCTTTCCTTCCTTCTCTCTTTCCTCCCTCCTTCCTTCCCTTCCACCCGTTAGTCATTCTTTCCTTCCCTCTTTCCTCCTTCCTTCCCTCTCTCCCTCTTTTTCCTTCCTTCCCTTTCGTCTTTTCATTCTTCTCTCTCTCCATCCTTCTCTCTTTCCTCCCTCCCTCCATTCCCTTCCAACATTCATTACATCCTGCCAGCCTTATTTCCCTTTCTTTCCTTCCTTCTCTCTTTCCTCCCTCCTTCCTTCCCTTCCACCCGTTAGTCATTCTTTCCTTCCCTCTTTCCTCCTTCCTTCCCTCTCTCCCTCTTTTTCCTTCCTTCCCTTTCGTCTTTTCATTCTTCTCTCTCTCCATCCTTCTCTCTTTCCTCCCTCCCTCCATTCCCTTCCAACATTCATTACATCCTGCCAGCCTTATTTCCCTTTCTTTCCTTCCTTCTCTCTTTCCTCCCTCCTTCCTTCCCTTCCACCCGTTAGTCATTCTTTCCTTCCCTCTTTCCTCCTTCCTTCCCTCTCTCCCTCTTTTTCCTTCCTTCCCTTTCGTCTTTTCATTCTTCTCTCTCTCCATCCTTCTCTCTTTCCTCCCTCCCTCCATTCCCTTCCAACATTCATTACATCCTGCCAGCCTTATTTCCCTTTCTTTCCTTCCTTCTCTCTTTCCTCCCTCCTTCCTTCCCTTCCACCCGTTAGTCATTCTTTCCTTCCCTCTTTCCTCCTTCCTTCCCTCTCTCCCTCTTTTTCCTTCCTTCCCTTTTGTCTTTTCATTCTTCTCTCTCTCCATCCTTCTCTCTTTCCTCCCTCCCTCCATTCCCTTCCAACATTCATTACATCCTGCCAGCCTTATTTCCCTTTCTTTCCTTCCTTCTCTCTTTCCTCCCTCCTTCCTTCCCTTCCACCCGTTAGTCATTCTTTCCTTCCCTCTTTCCTCCTTCCTTCCATCTCTCCCTGTTTTTCCTTCCTTCCCTTTTGTCTTTCCATCCTTCTCTCTCTCTGCCCTCTTTTCCCTTCCACCCTTCCTTCCTGCCTGCCTTCCTTCCCTCCCTCCTCCCTCCCTTCCATCTTTCCCTTCCACCCTTTCATCCTTCCTTCCTTCCCACTTTCCTCCTCCCTCCTTCCTTCCCCCTTCCTTCCTTCCTTCTTTCTTTCTTCCTTTCTTTCCTTCTTCTTTTTCCCTCCCTCCCATTTCCTTCCATTCTTTCCTCCTTTCTCCCTCCCTCCTTCCTCCCCTTTCTCCTCCTTCCTTTCGTCCTTCCTTCCTTCCTTCCCTCCTCCCTTCCCTTCCTTCCATCCTTCCCTTCCACCCTTTCATCCTTCCTTCCTTCCTTCCCACTTTCCTCCCTCCCTCCTTCTCCCTTTCTCCTTCCTTCCTTCCTTCCTTCCTTCCTTCCTTCCTTCCCTCCCTCCCTCCCTCCCTCCATTCCTTCCATCCTTCCACCCTTTCATCCTTCCTTCCCTTCCTTCCTTCCCTCTTTCCTCCCTCCCTCCATTCCCTTCCACCCTTCCTTCCTTCCTTCCTTCCTGCTTTCCTTCCTTCCTTCCTTTCCTTCTTTGTCTTTTTTCCCTCCCTCCATTTCCTTCCACCCTTTCATCCTTTCTTCCCTCCCCCTTTCTCCTCCTTCCTTTCGTCCTTCCTTCCTTCCTTCCTCCATTCCTTCCTTTTTTCCCTCCTTCCCTTCCCCCCTTCTCCTTCCTTCCTTCCTTTCCTCCCTCCCTTCCTTTCCCTTTCTCCTTCCTTCCTTCCTTCCTTTCCTTCCTTCCTTCCTTCCTTCCTCTTTCCCTCCTTCCTTCCTTCCACTCCTTCCTTTCCACCCTTTCATCCTTCCTTCCTCTTCCCTTCCTTCCCCTCCCTCCTTCTATCTTTCTTTCTCTTCCTTCCATCCTTCCTTCCTTCCTTCCTTTCCATTCCTTACTTACATCCTTCCCTTCCACCCTTTCATCCTTCCTTCCTTCCTTCCTGCTTTCCTCCTTCCCTCCTTCTCTCTCCTCCCTCCCTCCCTCCCGCTTTGTCTTTCCTTCCTTCTTTTTTTCCTTCCTCCCTCCATTCTCTTCCACCCTTCCTTCCTTCTCTCTGCCCTTGTACTTTGCTATTTTGCCTGCATCAATAGAAGCATAGTGTCTAGATCTAGGGAAGTCATGCTCCCCATGCTCTATTCCGCCTTGGTTAGACCACTTTACCTGTAATATTGTGTCCAATTCTGGGCACCACAATTCAAGAGAGATATTGACTCTAAGCTGGAATGTGTCCAGAGGAGGGCGACTCAAATGATCAAGGGTCTGGAGAACAAGCCCTATGAGGAGCGGCTTAAGGAGCTGGGCATGTTTAGCCTGAAGAAGAGAAGGCTGAGAGGAGATATGATAGCCATGTATAAATATGTGAGAGGAAGCCACAGGGAGGAGGGAGCAAGCTTGTTTTCTGCTTCCTGGAGACTAGGACGCGGAACAATTGTGTACACACAGAGAGGAGATTCCATCTGAACATTAGGAAGAACTTCCTGACTGTGAGAGCCGTTCAGCAGTGGAACTCTCTGCCCCAGAGTGTGGTGGAGGCTCCTTCTTTGGAAGCTTTTAAACAGAGGCTGGATGGCCATCTGTAAGGGGTGATTTCAAAAACAAGTCATGCTAGACTCATCTGATGTCTTTCTTCGATAGAGCTACAAGCTCTCTTCCAACTCTTTGATTCTATGATACTAAGGGAAAGGAAAAGGCCTGAAGCTTTTAGGAATGGTGGGAGTTGAAGTCCAAAACCCCAAGTTTGCCCGGGCTTGTTATAGCCACATTGGTAGTAACTATTAAGTAAGACAGGATCAGAAAGTCGGCAACCCTTTGAATGCAGGGACATTGATGTGCTCCTCTCGGCACCCGAGTCTCTTGGGCCGCAGCTTGCAACCAGACAAAGCGTGCAGAGACTCCATCTCTCCTTCCCCTTTTGATATCCTGCCTTTCCTCAGGAGTCAAGGTGACTTACAAAAGGCAGGAAATGGCAATAGAAGCGCACAAACATGATAAAGCGGAGATGAAAGCAGTATCGAATCACAACAACATCAAAACCCTTTGGAAGGCTACATTTTTTTTCAAAAGCAAAGATGAAAAACAATAGGTGTGTGTGTGTGTGTGCTGGAAAGTCACCCGTGTCCAATTCTGTGTAGGCAGAGGCGGCCCTAGGTAATTTTCAACGGTCAGCAAACAGTATTTTGCCCCCCCCCCCCCAACCATTGATATATATTTTCTGTTTGTCGTGGGAGTTCTGTGTGCCATATTTGGTTCAATTCCATCATTGGTGGAGTTCAGAATGCTCTTTGATTGTAGGTGAACTATACATCCCAGTAACTACACTTGCCGCACTTGCTCCCTTGCCTGGCCCGTTTTGGATCCGGAGGCGTGCCTGAAGACCCCGGCGTATGCACCAAAAGTCACCTCTTCTCCTGACTTTCTCCTCAGCCATTGGGACCAGAAAGAGAGAGAGAGAGAGAGAGGTGGAGATGCCCACCTTTCCTGAAGGTAGGCGCAAAAACAAAGGAGGGAGCGGAGGTGGGAGATACCTCCAGCCGGAGGGGCTCTCTCTCTCTCTCTCTCTCGGTCCCAATGGCTGAAGAGAAAGTCAGGAGAAGAGGCGACTTTTGGTGCGCACGCTGGGGTCTTCAGACACGCCTCTGGACCCGAAGCGGGCCAGGTGTGGCGGCTCCGCCCCTTGGCCCACCCGCGGATTGGGGAGAGGAGAGGAGGCGGGTGGAGCGCCGGGGGATTGGGAAAGGGAGCCGGTCATGGGGAAGGGATCGAACGCGGAGAACAATTGAGCGCCGGCTCTGCTCGCGCACCCGGTGGCCGGGTGGAGCAGGAACGAGAGGGGCGAGGCGAGGCTCAAGGGCCCGGCCCCTTTGGGAAGAGGATCGCCCGGCAGCGAGGCAAGAAAGCCAAGGCTCCCCCCGGACTGCTAGGGCTGTTGTGAGCGGAGGGGGCGCTCCTCAAGTGGTGGTCGAGGGGCATTTACAGAGGCGCCTCTGCGCCCCTGGCAAAAAAAGTGTTCTGCGACCGCTTACTTCGCGTAATGGACGAGCCGCCCCTGTGTGTAGGCGGTTTTGCCAGTTCCTCCCCTGAAGTAGAGCCCACAATCCCCGGTTGACGCACTATTAAGGAATGCACAAAGGCATGTGAAATCGTTACGATTTCACATGGCTTTGTGCATTCCTTAATAGTTACGATTTAATACACATCTCATTGCATTGCCAAAACCAAGTAACGGAACATATTTTGCAGGAACACCAACATAGGGCTGCAGTGAGTTTTCCAGGCTGCCTGGCCATGTTCCAGAAGCATTCTCCCCTGACACTTCACCCACATCTATGGCGGGCATCTTCAGAGATAAGCTACAGACCAATCTCCCTGTTGTGCCACCTCTACAAAGTTCTGGAGAGACTTATTTTGCATAGAATTATGGAAAAAATAGACCCCTATCTGATTCCACAGCAAGCTGGCTTCAGGAAAGACAAAAGCTGCACATTGCAAGTGCTGAACCTGACTCAGCATATAGAAGATCACAGGAGCTGTCTTCATAGACCTGTCAGCAGCCTATGATACTGTGAACCACCGTCTCCTCCTGAGAAAAATGTATATCACAAAGGACGACCACCTCACCCGCCTCATAGGAAACCTGCTACAAAACAGGAGCTTTTTTGTTGAGTTCCAGGGCCAGAGAAGAAGATGGCGGAAACAGAAGAACGGCCTGCCTCAGGGGAGCGTGCTTGCTCCATCCATGTTCAACATTTACACAAATGACCAGCCACTGCCAGAAGGGACAGAGAGTTTCATCTATGCTGATGATCGTGCCATCACCGCTCAAGCAGGGAGGTTTGAGATGGTAGAACAGAAGCTCTCCGAAGCTCTAGCTGCTCTTACTGCCTATTACAGGGAAAACCAGCTGATCCCTAATCCATCTAAAACACAGACATGTGCTTTTCATCTCAAAAACAGACAAGCATCCCGAGCTCTGAGGATCACCTGGGAAGGAATCCCACTGGAGCATTGCAGCGCACCCAAATACCTGGGAGGAGTCACTCTGGACCGTGCTCTGACCTACAAGAAGCACTGCCTGAACATCAAGCAAAAAGTGGGTGCTAGAAACAATATCATACGAAAGCTGACTGGCACAACCTGGGGATCACAACCAGACACAGTGAAGACATCTGCCCTTGCTATGCTACTCTGCTGCTGAGTATGCCCAGTGTGGAACACATCTCACCACACTAAAACAGTGGATGTGGCTCTTACTGAGACATGCCGCATTATCACGGGGTGTCTGCGCCCTACACCACTGGAGAAATTACACTGTCTAGCCGGTATTGCACCACCTGACATCCACTGGGAAGTAGCAGCCAATAGTGAAAGGACCAAGGCAGAGACATCTCCAGCTCATCCCTTATTTGGGTATCAGCCAGCACGTCAACGACTTAAATCAAGAAATAGTTTTCTAAGATCTACAGAGACACTCGCTGGAACACCTCAGCAAGCAAGAGTCCAAAAGTGGCAGGCTCAAACCCAGAACCAAATGAGAGACTCCCCCCCTTGCACACAGAAGACGGGGTGACTTGGAAGGCGCTGAACAGACTGCGCTCTGGCACCAAGAGATGCAGAGCCAACCTCAAGAAATGGGGCTGCAAAGTTGAATCCTCGACATGTGAGTGTGGAGAAGAGCCAACCACTGACCACCTGCTGCAATGCAACTGGAGCCCTGCCACATGATGCACCATGGAGGACCTTCTTGCAGCAACACCGGAAGCACTCCAAGTGGCCAGATACCGGTCAAAGGACATTTAATCAACTACCAAACTCACAAATTGTGTATTTTGTCTGTTTGTTTGTTTTGTTCTGTAAGAAATGTAATACAATTGACTGGCTGCGCTGACACAACAAATAAATCTTCAGAGATTGTGAGGTCTATTGGAAATTAGGAAAATTGGGTTTATATATCTGTGAAATAATGTCCAGGGTGGAAGAACTCTTGTCTGTTTGGGGCAAATGTCGAAATTGTCCACCCTGGTTAACATTGAACGGCATTGCAGCTTCAAAGCCTGGCTGAATCCTGCTTGGGGAAATCCTTTGTTGGGAGGTATTAGCTGGCTGGTGTTGTTCTTTATTGACTGTCCTGATTCTAGAGTTTTTAAATACTGATCGCCAGATGTTGTTCATTTTCATGGCTTCCGTTGGGTTTCATCACCAGTCTCTTGTGTCATCAAGTCTCCAGACCTCAATGAGTAAATAGACTAGAGATAGTATTAGGCTGAGGGATTCCTCCCCTATACGCCTATGCACGTATTTTCGAAGGCTTTAATGTTTGGAATCACTGGGTTGCTGTGAGTTTTCCAGGCTGTCTGGCCATGTTCCAGAAGCATTCTCTTCTGACATTTCACCCACATTTATGGCGAGCATCTTCAGAGATTGTGACATCTATTGGAAACTAAGAAAGGCTTTAATGTCCAGAAACTCCAGACAGGAAACAATCAGGGCCAGCTAATACAAACAAAGGATTTTCCTAAGCAGGAAGCAGCCAGGCATTGAAGTTGCAAGCCCATTCAATGCTAATCAAGCTGGTCAACTGCAATATTCACTCTTGCCTCCAGCAGGCAAGAGTTCTTTCTCCCATCCTGGACATTCCACAGACACATAAACCTCATTTTCCTAGTTTCCAACAGACTTCACAACCTCTGAGGATGCCTGCCATAGATGTGGGTGAAACATCAGGAAAGAATGCTTCTGGAACACAGACAGACAGCCTGGAAAACTCTCAACAATCCAGTACTTCCATTGAGCTTCCCAGAGTTAAAAACTGTCTCCGCTGGACTTTCCAGCAGACCTCTATGCAGATACCCTCCCTGATTGATCTTGAAGCTGCAAGGCCATTCGATGCTAATCAAGGTGACCAACTGCAAAATTCACACCTGTCTCCAGCAGACAAGAGTTCTTTCTCCCACCCTGGACATTATTCCACAGATACATAAACCGCATTTTCCTACTTTCCAACAACTTCACAAGCTTTGAGTATGCCTGCCATAGATGTGGGCGCAATGTCAGGAGGGAATGCTTCTGGAGCAGGACCAGGCAGCCTGGAAAACTCACAACAACCTAATACTTCCATTGAGCTTCCCAGAGTCAAAACCAGTCTCAGTTGGACTTTCCAGCAGACCTCTATGCATACTCTCCCTGATTGACTTTGAAGCTAAAAGGTGATTTGATGCTAATCAAGGTGACCAATTGCAAAATTCACACCTGTCTCCAGCAGACAAGAGTTCTTTCTCCCACCCTGGACATTATTCCACAAATATATAAACCCCATTTGCTTGGTTCTCAACCTCTGAGGATGCCTGCCATAGATGTGGGTGAAATGTCAGGAGAGAATGCTTCTAGAACCCGAAAAAGTCACAACAACCCAGTGATTCCATCCTTGAAGTCCTTTAACAACACATTGATGCAAAAACATAGATTTCAACCATTAGTAGTTGCACTTTTCCATGGTTATGGATAGAGTCAACCGAGAAAGGCTGATGAAAAGAAGCTTTTGGAGATCTCCTTCTCTTTGTCATACCAGTACCTTGATAGCCAATAACAATAGCGAGCCAACAACAACAACAGAAACGAACATGAGAATTCATCAATTCCCATTAACGTTGAACAGCTTCCCAGCTGGGCGGAAGCTCAAAACACACATCTGGCGTTTTCCTGGGCCAACGTAGAGATAATAATTGGAATCTTGTTTATTTTCCTCCTCCCCGCACCCACCATTTGGTCTCCTCTGGCGAGGAATTTGTGTTCCGCATGAACAACAGCCGTGATAATGTCTTTGGGACAAAGGAACAACTGTTCCGTCTTGGAAGCAACAAAAGAGAGGGTTGTATGTCAGCCTGTGAATGTGTCTGATGTTCCTGATGTTCCTGGGTCTGTTTGCAATGTGGATGAGGGTTCGCTTGGGCTTGAGTTAAGCTCAGACAAGAGGCCTGAGCTATCTCAGGAAGATTCACAAGGCCACATTCCTGGGAGAGGCTCTTCACAATCTTTCTCAGAGCAACTGTCTGAAGATGATTTGTCAGGTGCAGAAGTTAATGAGAGTCATAGAATCATAGAATCAAAGAGTTGGAAGAGACCTCATAGGCCATCCAGTCCAACCCCATTCTGCCAAGAAGCAGGAATATTGCATTCAAATCACCCCTGACAGATGGCCATCCAGCCTCTGTTTAAAAGCTTCCAAAGAAGGAGCCTCCACCACACTCCGGCAGAGAGTTCCACTGCTGAACGGCTCTCACAGTCAGGAAGTTCTTCCTCATGTTCAGATGGAATCTCCTTTCTTGTAGTTTGAAGCCATTGTTCCTTGTCCTAGTCTCCAAGGAAGCAGAAAACAAGCTTGCTTCCCCCTCCCTGTGACTTCCTCTTCAGGCTAAAGATGCCCAGCTCCTTAAGCCGCTCCTCATAGGGCTTGTTCTCCAAACCAGAGGAGGAACTTCCTGACTGTGAGAGCCGTTCAGCAGTGGAACTCTCTGCCCCAGAGTGTGGTGGAGGCTCCTTCTTTGGGAGCTTTTAAACAGAGGCTGGATGGCCATCTGTCAGGGGTGCTTTGAATGCAATATTCCTGCTTCTTGGCAGAATGGGGTTGGACTGGATGGCCCAGGAGGTCTCTTCCAACTCTAGGATTCTAGGATTCTCTGTTCCTGGCTTTAAGTGCCCAGCAACAGGAAAGATTTTGCTAACGCTTGTTGCCGAGCGTTTGGAACATTTTGAAGCAACCAGTCGAACACTGGAAAATGGTGTCGGGATGATCAAGACCGTTTTTCGAACTCGGAGTTTCCGACTTGTTACCCCCGCGTCTCTATTGAAACGTATTAAAGATTCTGTTTAATTACCAGGCATTAAAGCTTCAAACGGATTCTTCAAAGGTATCAGAGGGTAAAATAACTACTGACTTAGCTGAAATCCAACTTCATTAAGACTGTTCACATGGCACGGAAACCTAACAAGTTTTGTTCAAAGATAAAGATCTTTGGCCATTCCCCGTCAATGTTCCTCGATCGGCTTTGATACCGGCTAATTGGAAATGTCTGTCCCGATTTATGTTGGCTGACCGCTGGATTTTCTAGATCCTGCTGTCCGGGAATTGGAAAGAAAAACCACCTGGGAATTTCCTGGAAGGAACTTAGGGCCAGATGAAACCATTCCTCGTGGGAAGCATAGATACGGAGCAATAACAGCCGTCTCCCTATAAATCAGGTTTACTTGGCACATTGCATGTGAAGGCGTACGAGCCATGCCAAAGACTGCATTGCTCTTGAGTATTTTAGTCTCATTGGCGGAAATCCCATCGGGGAGTTCTGGATGCAGATGCACCGTTGTTGGACACCACATTAGCTACCATGGCTCAATGCAGAGGCGACCCTAGGTAATTTTCAACGGTAAGCAAACAGTATTTTGGCGCCCCCCCCCCCCCAACCAATCATTGATATATATTTTCTGTTTGTCGTGGGAGTTCTGTGTGCCATATTTGGTTCAATTCCATCATTGGTGGAGTTCAGAATGCTCTTTGATTGTAGGTGAACTATACATCCCAGTAACTACACTTGCCGCACTTGCTCCCTTGCCTGGCCCGCTTTGGGTCCGGAGGCGTGCCTGAAGACCCCGGCGTGTGCACCAAAAGTCACCTCTTCTCCTGACTTTCTCCTCAGCCATTGGGACCGAGAGAGAGAGAGAGAGAGAGAGAGAGGTGGAGATGCCCACCTTTCCTGAAGGTAGGCGCAAAAACAAAGGAGGGAGCGAGGTGGGAGATACCTCCAGCCGGAGGGGCTCTCTCTCTCTCTCTCTTGGTCCCAATGGCTGAAGAGAAAGTCAGGAGAAGAGGCGACTTTTGGTGCGCACGCTGGGGTCTTCAGACATGCCTCCGGACCTGAAGCGGGCCGGCGCGATGGCTCCGTCCCTTGGCCCACCCGCGGATTGGGGAGAGGAGAGGAGGTGGGTGGAGTGCCGGGGGATCGGGAAAGGGAGCCGGTCATGGGGAAGGGATCGAACGCGGAGAACGATTGAGTGCCAGCTCTGCTCGTGCACCCGGTGGCCAGGTGGAGCAGGAACGAGAGGGGCTAGGCGAGGCTCAAGGGCCCGGCCCCTTTGGGAAGAGGATCGCCCGGCAGCGAGGCAAGAAAGCCGAGGCTCCCCCCGGACTGCTAGGCTGTTGTGAGCTGAGGGGGCGCTCCTCAAGTGGCGGTCGAGGGGCATTTACAGAGGCGCCTCTGCACCCCTGGCAAAAAAAAGTGTTCTGCGACCGCTTACTTCACGTAATGGATGAGCCGCCCCTGGCTCAATGCTATAGGCCTGGTCCTTCCTGGAGGGTCGATCCCAGATGGTGAAGCTGGGAGACACCTGCTTGGACCCCTGGCCTTTGACCTGTGGGGTCCCACAAGGTTCCATTCTGTCTCCCATGCTTTTTAACATCTACATGAAACCGCTGGGAGAGGTCATCTGGAGTTTTGGAGTTGGGTGCCATCTCTACGCAGATGACACACAACTCTACTACTCTTTTCCACCTAACTCCAAGGAAGCCCCTCAAGTGCTAGACGAGTGCCTGACCGCTGTGGCTGTCTGGATGAGGACAAACAAGCTGAAGATTAATCCCGACAAGACAGAGGTCCTCCTGGTCGATCGTAAACCAGACCGGGGTATAGGGTGGCAACCTGTGCTGGACGGGGTTGCACTCCCCCTGAAGTCACAGGTCCACAGTTTGGGGGTCCTCCTGGATTCTTCACTTACGTTTGAGGCTCAGGCGTCAGTGGTGGCCAGGAGGGCCTTTGCACAATTAAGACTCGTGCGCCAACTGCTACCGTACCTCGGGAAGGTGGATCTGGCCAAAGTGGTCCACGCCTTAGTCACCTCTAGACTAGATTACTGCAATGCACTCTACGTGGGGCTGCCCTTGAAAATGGCCCAGAAATTCCAGATGATCCAACGGGCGGCAGCCAGGTTGTTAACTGGAGCTCCTTACAGGGAGTGGTCAACCCTCCTGTTCAAGGAGCTCCACTGGCTGCCATTCATCTACTGGACCCAATTATACTTTTGAATTATGTGCTGCAGGACAAAGCAATTATCTATGGTTGAACGTCCCTGTCGGAAGCCTGATTGTTCTTCACAGAGAATATTGTTTTCATTGGACCATTGCTCAATTTTGATCAAAAGATATTTTGCGTAGATTTTTGCTGTGATATCAATCAGGCTTATAGGCCGATAGTTCTTTGGATTGGTTTTTTCTCCATTCTTATGAATAGGGACGATAATACTCATCTGCCAGCCTCTAGGTATGCTGCATGAATTGTTAATGTGAGAGAAGAGCCTTGCTAAAAGTTGGGCCCACCAATCACTGTTGTTCTTCAAAAGTATAATTCAAGGGGGATGTGTCTGTATTCAGCATTTATAGACTTGTCTTCAGCATTCGACACAATTTGTCGTAACATACTATGGGAAAAGCTGGCTGCCACAAACATTGACAGAAGATTACTTACTTTAATCATTATGCTGTACTCTGACACCGTATTGAAAGTTAGACTTGGACCCAGTGGAGCCCTGAGCAATGAAATCAAGACATCAACTGGGGTGAGACAAGGGTGCATTTTAGCCCCTTTTCTCTTTAACTTCTATATAAATGACATCGTAAATACATTATCCTCTGACAGTCTACATGGTCCTAAAGTTTTGTCCAGAACTATTAACATCCTGCTTTATGCTGATGATATGGTGATTATGGCAACGTCTCCAGTGGGACTGAGAAGATCCCTGACAAAATTCAATTGGTATTGCTACCGGGCCCAATTTAAGGTGCTGGTGTTACCCTACAAAGCCCTAAACGGTTCCGGCCCAAAATACCTTTCGGACCGCATCTCGGCCTATGAGCCCACGAGGGCCTTGAGATCGTCTGGGGAGGCCCTTCTCTCGATCCCGCCTGCTTCACAGGCACGTCTGGCGGGGACGAGAGAAGGGCCTTCTCGGTGGTGGCCCCCCGGCTGTGGAACGACCTCCCTGCTGACATCAGACAGGCGCCTTCCCTTCTGTCCTTCCGAAAGAGCCTGAAGACCTGGCTATTTGAGAAGGCATTCAACTGAGCGCTACGGCAACTGGTAATTGACAACTGGAACGGAATACGGATTACGATATTGGTTATGATTCTATGATGTGACGGAGCGGATTATTTAGTGTAACTAGATTATAGTGTATTATTGTTGTATTGATTCCCTGTTTTGCCTTTTTTGTAAACTGTTTTTATATGTTGTGCACCGCCGCGAGTCGCCCTAGGGCTGAGAGCAGCGGTCACTATAAATGCAGTAAATAAATAAATAAATAAATAATAAATTCACTCACTATGAACAAGGATAAATCCAAAATTATAGTCTTTGGAAAAAACAGGAAACGGTACACGTGGTTACATCCCGTATTGATTACTGCAACGCGCTCTACGTGGGGTTGCCCTTGAAGACTGCCCGGAAGCTTCAGATGGTCCAGCGCTCGGCAGCCAGGTTGCTAACGGGAGCGGCACTCAGGGAGCATACCACTCCTCTGTTGAGCCAGCTCCACTGGCTGCCAATCTGCTACCGGGCACAATTCAAGGTGCTGGCTTTAGCCTATAAAGCCCTAAACGGTTCTGGCCCCACTTACCTCTCCGAACGCATCTCCACCTATGAACCGACTAGAACATTAAGATCGTCTGGGGAGGCCCTGCTCTCGGTCCCGCCTGCATCACAGGCACGGCTGGCGGGGACGAGGGACAGGGCCTTCTCTGTGGTGCCCCCTCGGCTGTGGAGCGCCCTTCCCATGGACATTAGATCAGCCCCTTCGCTAATGGTGTTTCAAAGAAAACTAAAAACCTGGTTTATGAACAAGCGTTTGGTTAAACAGTGCAACCGAACATAGGAAGACGGTAAATGGAACATAGGAATGGCACAAGGATTATGAGATCGGATCTGATTTCACTGAGGCGCTATGTTTGTTTCATGTTGTTTGTTAATTGTTGTGGATCGGTGTTGTTGATCCTGTTGTTACATTTGTTGTGTTTTTAATTGCACTGACATTGTTATGATAATTTGTACCTTGTAAACCGCATTGAGTCGCCTGTTTGGGCTGAAAATGCGGTATAGAAATAAAGCAAAATATGTGGTCCCTGAAAGGCATACATTTAGAACAAATTAATTGCTCCAAACTCCGCCAGTGTTCACATTTGGGCATATTGAGTATTTCTGCCAAGTTTGGGCCAGCTCCGTTGTTTTTTGATTCCACAGTGCTCTTTGGATGTAGGTGAACTACAACTCCAAAACTCCAGTTCAATGCCCACCAAACCCTTCCAGTATTTTCTGTTGGTCATGGGAGTTCCATGTGCCAAGTTGGGTACAATTCCATCATTGGTGGAGTTCAGAATGCTCTTTATTGTAGGTGAACTATAAATCGCAGCAACTTCCAAATGTCAAGATCTATTTTCCCCAAACTTCACCAGGGTTCAGGTTGAGAAACATTGCTCTACAGTTTGGACCGAAGCCCAGAATCAGTTAACTGTCATGGTGTCATGGCCTATCTGATCTACACAAATGACCAGCCACTGCCAGAAGGGACAGAGAGCTTCATCTATGCTGATGATCGTGCCATTACTGCTCAAGCAGGGAGCTTTGAGATACAGAAGCTCTCTGAAGCTCTAGGTGCTCTTACTGCCTATTACAGGGAAAACCAGCTGATCCAAAATCCATCTAAAACACAGACATGTGCTTTTCATCTCAAGAACAGACAAGCATCCCGAGCTCTGAGGATGATTACCTGGGAAGGAATCCCACTGGAGCATTGCAGCGCACCCAAATACCTGGGAGGAGTCACTCTGGACCGTGCTCTGACCTACAAGAAGCACTGCCTGAACATCAAGCAAAAAGTGGGCGCTAGAAACAACATCATACAAAAGCCGACTGGCACAACCTGGGGATCACAACCAGACACAGTGAAGACATCTGCCCTTGCGCTATGCTACTCTGCTGCTGAGTATGCATGCCCAGTGTGGAACACATCTCACCACGCTAAAACAGTGGACGTGGCTCTTAATGAGACATGCCGCATTATCACGGGGTGTCTGCGCCCTACACCACTGGAGAAATTACACTGCTTAGCCGGTATTGCACCACCTGACATCCACCGGGAAGTAGCAGCCAATAGTGAAAGGACCAAGGCAGAGACATCTCCAGCTCATCCCTTGTTTGGGTATCAGCCAGCACGTCAACGACTTAAATCAAGACATAGTTTTCTAAGATCTACAGAGACACTCGCTGGAACACTCAGCAAGCGAGAGTCCAAAAGTGGCAGGCTCAAACCCAGAACCTCAAACTGGCTGATACCAAATGAGAGACTCCCCCCTGGGCACACAGAAGACTGGGCGACTTGGAAGGCGCTGAACAGACTGCGCTTGGCACCACGAGATGCAGAGCCAACCTCAAGAAATGGGGCCACAAAGTGGAATCCACGACATGCGAGTGTGGAGAAGAGCAAACCACTGACCACCTGCTGCAATGCACCCTGAGCCCTGCCACATGCACAATGGAGGACCTTCTTGCGGCAACACCAGAGGCACTCCAAGTGGCCAGATACTGGTCAAAGGACATTTAATCAGCTACCAAGTTTGCAAAATTTGTGGGGTTTTTTTTTTGTTGTTTTTTTGTTTGTTTGTTTGTTTTAATCTGTTTGTTTGTTTTGTTCTGTTAGAAATGTAATACAATGTTCTGGTTGCGGATGACACGATAAATAAATATATGGCCTACCTGTAAGGAAGTCTCTTTGGACAAAGAAGGGAACAAAAAGAGGGTGGGTGGTGGGCGGGAAGAGAGTGAAAGTCCTCCCATGGCACTGGAAGAGAGACAACCCAGTCCATCCCAAACAGCGGCTGCCAATTAGGAAGAAAGACTGGGCAGTTCATCCATTATTTATTTACTTATTTATTTATTTACTTTGCTTCTATACGGCTGTATCTCAAGCCCGAAGGCGACTCACCGCGGTTCACAAACAGTAGAAACAGTAGAAACAGCAGTGGTTCCATACAACATATAACAATTGACTTAACACATTATCCATAAATTACCAATAAGCAATTACAATGCACAATTATTACAAAAAACAACCGTACCCAATCTTCTCATCATCCAAGCGTAGTCCAGGTTCGTCGTCCATTGTTCCATTCCTATGTTCCATTACCAGATTGCACTAAATTACTCAAACGCCTGCACAAACATCCAGGTCTTCACCTTTTTGCGGAATACCATTAGAGATGGTGCTAGTCTAATGTCCGTAGGAAGGGCGTTCCACAGCCGAGGAGCCACCACCGAGAAGGCCCTATCTCTCGTCCCCGCCAGCCGAGCTTGAGAAGCAGGCGGGATCGAGAGCAGGGTCTCCCCGGAAGATCTCAAACTCCTGGTGGGTTCATAGGCAGAGATGCGGTCAGATAGGTAGCTTGGGCCGGAACCGTTTAGGGCTTTAAAGGCCAACGCCAGCACTTTGAATTCAGCCCGGTAGCAGATCGGTAGCCAGTGGAGTTGGCGCAACAGGGGGGTTGTATGCTCCCTGCGCTCCGCTCCTGTTAAAATCATGGCTGCCGAGCGTTGGACTAGTTGGAGCTTCCGAGCTGTCTTCAAAGGCAACCCCACGTAGAGAGCGTTGCAGTAGTCTAAACGGGGTGTAACCAGAGCGTGGACTACCGTGGCCAAGTCAGACTTCCCAAGAAGTATCATTATCTCCAATGATATGCACTAAAGTGCCAGGAGCAAAAGGTCAGGCAAGGCTATGTTCCGCTTTAAATGCAGCACACCAAGCTAATGAGATTCACTGGTCTGATTAACCACTGGCTCATCCAAAGCCATTCTACTACGGCAGAACAACAGTTCCCGGACCTCCTTTGGTTCTGCCCGATATCTCTGACATCCTGGCTTTCTGACCTTTGTTCTAGAACAGTGTTTCTCAACTTTCCTAATGTTGTGACCCCTTAATACGGTTCCTCATGTTGTGGTGACCCCCAACCATAACATTATTTTTGTTGCTACTTCATAACTGTAATTGTGCTACTGTTATGAACAATAATTATATTATTGTTCCAAATTATTATTTGGACCAAACTTGGCACAAATACCCCATACACCCATATTTGAATACTGGTGGGGTTGGAGGGGGATTGATTTTGTCATTTGGGAGTTGTAGTTGCTGGGATGTATAGTTCACCTACACTCAAAGAGCAATCTGAACTCCACCAATGATGGAATTGAACCAAACTTGGCACACTGAACTCTCATGAAAGGTTTGGTGGGTTTACCTTGAGTACTGGAGTTGTAGTTCACCTACATCTATGATTCTATGATTCTACATCCAGAACTCTCATGAAAGGTTTGGTGGGTTTACATTGAGTATTGGAGTTGTAGTTCACCTACATCCAGAACTCTCATGAAAGGTTTGGTGGGTTCACCTTGAGTATTGGAGTTGTAGTTCACCTACATCCAGAACTCTCATGAAAGGTTTGGTGGGTTTACCTTGAGTATTGGAGTTGTAGTTCACCTACATCCAGAGAGCACTGTGGATTCAAACAATGATGGATCTGGACCAAACTTGGCATGAATACTCAATGTGCACAAACGTGATCACTGATGGAGTTTGGGGGGAAATTGACCTTGACATTTGGGCGTTGTAGTTTCTGTGATTGATAGTTCACCTACAATCAAAGAGCACTCAGAACTCCACCAATGATGGAATTGAACCAGTCTTGGCACATGGAACTCCCATGACTAACAGAAAATACTACAAGGGTTTGGTGGGCATTGACCTTGAGTTTTGGAGTTGTAGTTCACCTACATCCAGAGAGCACCGTGTGAACACTGGTGGAATTTGAGGAAAATAGACTTTGCCATTTGGGAATTGTAGTTGCTGGGATTTATAGTTCACCTACAATCAAAGAATATTCTGAACCCCACCAACAATAGAATTGGGCCAAACTTCCCATCAATTCCATCGTTGCTGGGGTTCAGAATGCTCTTTGATTGTAGGTGAACTATAAATCCCAGCAACTACAACTCCCAAATGACAAAATCAATTTTTTTTTGAGTGAAGGACATACATTGGGTTATTAGGTATCTTGTGTCCAAATTTAGTGTCAATTCGTCCACCTACATCCAGAGAGCACTGTGGACTCAAACAATGATGCACAAATGTGATCACTGATGGAGTTTAGGGGGAAATTGACCTTGACATTTGGGAGTTGTAGTTTCTGTGATTTATGAAAATGAACAAAATCTGGCTACCAGTATTAAAAAACTCTAAAATTACAACGGCGAAACAGCAGGGAGGAAACAACCAGGCACATCTTAACACCTCTCAACAAAAGATTTTCCCAGGCTCAGCCAGGCCTTCAAATGCTAATGAAGGTGGTCAGTTGAAACATTCACACCTAGCTCCAGCAGAGAAGAGCTCTTTGCCCCACCCCAGCCATTCCACAGATATATAAACCCATTGTCCTAATTCCAACAGACCTCACTCCCTCTGAGGATGCTTGCCATAGATGCAGGCGAAACGTCAGGAGAAATGCCTCTAGAACCATGATGGTGAACCTATGACACGCGTGTCAGCACTGACACGCATGGCTATTTTTGATGACACGCAGACACAGAGAAGTACACCTTATAAGAGCCAATCTAATTCCATCCTTAAATTTGTAAAAGGCTCTACAAATTTAACATCTGCACGTTTGAGCATTGTTCACTCCATAACTCAGCATGGAATATACATTTTTCTTATTGAAACTATAAATATTGCAAAATTATGGGGTTTTTTTCTCGAAGTTGACACCCCACCCAGGTTTTTGGCAAATTTTGACACACCAAGCTCAAAAGGTTGCCCATCACTGCTCTAGAACATGGCTATATAGCCCGAAAAAACCCACAAGAACCTAATGCCAATAAAGGCCAAACTTGGCATACAGAACTGCCACTACCCACTTTCTCAAATAACCCGGGCAGCGCCGGGTCCCCAAGCTAGTGATAAATAAATAAAACAGCAGTGGTGCTACGGAGCCAAGACCAGTTGAGACCAGGGCAATTTGCAGACTGTTTCCCAGTCCTTAATGCCAACTGACTTCAGGCTGCTTATCCTCAGGCGGGAATGCCGCCTCTTCCCGAGTGGGAGAAACTGATGAAAGGGCGAAGGAATAAAGAGCAAAAGGAAGGCAGGAAAGAAGAAGTGCTTGTGCACATCAAGAGCTCTGGAACTTCTTCCCATTTTGCCTTATTATTTTCCGCGGCTGTAGCCGATGGGGAAATATTTTAGGCAAATGAAGGCAGTTCGACATGAAATGCAGACTCTCCCTGCAGGGAGAGAGAAGTCTCTGCCTTTCCCTCCTCCCTCGCCAGAATGTATGGCTTGACACTTCAAAGGTTTATTTTCTTTCACACTTCACAAACATCCTTCTCTAAATATAGCTGGGTGCCTGCGTACACACAAACACATACACAGATACTGGAAGGATACAGCGCGGGAGTGGTTTACGGAAATGTCCAAAGGCTGATTGACGCAAGCATGTCATGTTTCCGAAGCCTGATGTTCTGGGAAGGAACCCGTAGGGTTGAGAAAGGTCACAACAACTGCTTGTAACCTGTGTGTGTTTGCGTCTCTGCACACAGGTGCAAGAGACTGGCAACCTGGATGTCAATGAGGCAGTGAATCCGTTCTGGGTTTGAGTGTGAACTTTCAAAGAGGTAGCAAAGGTGCCAGACCAATTAATGTCAGAGTTTGGGGGGTGCGCAGCAGAAGGATTGCTTGATCAACAGACACTACAATGTAAAAGAAGGTCATCTTCAACCTCAGCAAGACGGAGTGGATGAGGGATTAGAGGACATCCAACCCCAAATTGGGAAACAAGTCGTCCAGGAATACCTGGCCGCTCTAAATGAGTTCAACTCCCCAGGGCCAGATCAACTACACCCAAGAGTATTGAAGGAACTAGCGGAAGTCATTTCAGAACCATTGGCAATCATCTTTGAGAGTTCTTGGAGAACGGGAGAAGTTCCAGCAGATTGGAGGAGGGCCAATGTGGTCCCAATCTTCAAGAAGGGAAAAAAGGATGACCCAAACAACTACCGTCCGGTCAGCCTCACGTCGATACCAGGCAAGATTCTGGAAAAGATTGTCAAGGAAGTGGTCTGCAAACACTTAGAAACAAATGCGGTCATCGCTAATAGTCAACATGAATTTATCAAAAACAAGTCATGCCAGACTCATCTGATCTCTTTTTCGATAGAGTTACAAGCTGGATAGATGCGGGGAATGCCGTGGATGTGGCATACCTGGATTTCAGGAAGGCCTTCTTGGACAAGGTCCCCCATGACCTTCTGGCAAGGAAACTAGTCCAATGTGGGCGAGGCAAAACTACGGTGAGGTGGATCTGGAATTGGTTAAATGGACGAACCCAGAGGGTGATTCTCCCCAAGGCTTCCTCTTCATCCTGGAAAGAAGTGACAAGTGGAGTGCCGCAGGGTTCCGTCCTGGGCCCGGTCCTGATCAGGATCTTCATTAATGACTTAGATGAAGGGCTAGAAGGCAGGATCATCAAGTTGGTTCTGCTGGATCTCTCAGCGGACTTCGATACCGTCGACCACGGTATCCTTCTGGGACGCCTCGTGGGAATGGGCCTGGGGGCACTGTTTTACAGTGGCTCAGGTCCTTCCTAGAGGATCGTACCCAGAAGGTGTTACTGGGGGACAACTGCTCGTCCTCACAACCATTGTCTTGTGGGGTCCCGCAGGGTTCAATACTGTCCCCCATGTTGTTTAACATCTACATGAAGCCGTTGGGAGAGATCATCCGGAGTTTCGGGGTGCGGTGTTATCTGTACGCAGATGATGTCCAACTCTGTCACTCCTTTCCACCCACTACTAAGGAGGCTGTTCAGGTCCTGAACCGGTGCTTGGCCGCTGTGTCGGACTGGATGAGGGCGAACAAATTGAAACTCAATCCAGACAAGACAGAGGTACTCCTGGTCAGTCGGAAGGCCGAACAGGGTATAGGGTTACAGCCTGTGCTAGACGGGGTCGCACTCCCCCTAAAGGCACAGGTTCGCAGCTTGGGTGTGACTCTGGATTCTTCGCTAAGCTTGGAACCCCAAGTTTCAGCGGTGTCCAGAGGAGCATTTGCACAGCTTCGGCTCGTGCGCCAGTTGCGCCCGTATCTTGGGAAGTCGGACTTGGCCACGGTAGTCCACGCTCTTGTCACATCCCGTATAGATTACTGCAACGCGCTCTACGTGGGGTTGCCCGTGAAGACTGCCCGGAAGCTTCAGATGGTCCATTCGGCAGCCAGGTTGCTAACGGGAGCGGCACTCAGGGAGCACACCACTCCTCTGTTGAGCCAGCTCCACTGGCTGCCAATTTGCTACCGGGCACAATTCAAGGTGCTGGCTTTAGCCTATAAAGCCCTAAACGGTTCTGGCCCCACTTACCTCTCCGAACGCATCTCCACCTATGAACCGGCTAGGACATTAAGATCGTCTGGGGAGGCCCTGCTCTCGGTCCCGCCAGCGTCACAGGTGCGGCTGGCGGGAACGAGGGACAGGGCCTTCTCAGTGGTGGCCCCCGGCTATGGAATGCCCTACCAGCGGACATCAGGCAGGCCCCTTCGCTATTGGCGTTTAGGAGGAGGGTTAAGACGTGGCTCTTCGAACAGGCGTTCGGATAAATATGCAATAACAACTGACTCAGGAATGACGGCACATTGAACAAGGAATGGTAATACGACTGTGAGATCGAGATCTGATTCTAATGAGGCGTGATGATTTTTATGTGTATTGTTTGTGTATGTTTGTTATATAGATTGTTCAGTGTTGCACATTTTATTGTAAACCGCTTCGAGTCGCCTTTTTAGGCTGATATTTGCGGTATACAAAAGAAGTAAATAAATAAATAAATAAATAAATAAGGCAGGATCATCAAGTTTGCAGATTACACCAAATTGGGAGGGAGAGCCAATAGTCCAGAGGACAGGAGCAGGATTCAAAACGATCTTGACAGATTAGAGAGATGGGCCAAAACTAACAAAATGAAGTTCAACAGTGACAAATGCAAGATACTCCACTTAGGCAGAAAAAACGAAATGCAAAGATACAAAATGGGGGACGCCTGGCTTGAGAGCAGGACGTGTGAAAAAGATCTTGGAGTCTTCGTGGACAACAAGTTAAACATGAGCCAGGAATGTGATGTGGCGGCAAAAAAAGCCAATGGGATTTTGGCCTGCATCAATAGGAGCATAGTGTCTAGATCTAGGGAAGTCCTGCTCCCCATGCTCTATTCCGCTTTGGTTAGACCACACCTGGAATATTGTGTCCAATTCTGGGCACCACAATTCAAGAGAGATATTGACAAGCTGGAATGTGTCCAGAGGAGGGCGACTAAAATGATCAAGGGTCTGGAGAACAAGCCCTATGAGGAGCGGCTTAAGGAGCTGGGCATGTTTAGCCTGAAGAAGAGAAGGTTGAGAGGGGATATGATAGCCATGTATAAATATGTGAGAGGAAGCCACAGGGAGGAGGGAGAAAGCTTGTTTTCTGCTTCTCTGGATGCAATGGAACAATGGCTTCAAACTACAAGAGAGGAGATTCCATCTGAACATGAGGAAGAGCTTCCTGACTGTGAGAGCCATACAGCAGTGGAACTCTCTGCCCCGGAGTGTGGTGGAGGCTCCTTCTTTGGAAGCTTTTAAACAGAGGCTGGATGGCCATCTGTCAGGGGTGATTTGAATGCAATATTCCTGCTTCTTGGCAGGGGGTTGGACTGGATGGCCCATGAGGTCTCTTCCAACTCTTTGATTCTATGATTCTATGATTCTAAAATCAGAACTCTGCAGTCTTTCAGTTACAAAAGAAACTAAGTTTTACTAAGTACATCAAACACACGTCTTAACACAGCGAGCTACAAACAGAAACTAATGGAAAACTGAAAGTCTCTCTGCACATCTACTTATCTCTCTTCACTCTGGTTGAGACGGTTGACTCCCTAATGTTCCCAGCCAGAACACACATTATCTCATTTCTCTCAAGGTTACATAGTCACAGCCTCAGTAATAAACATTCAGCATAGCATTTCTAATACACAGTAGACTCCATCTTGAAAATACATAGAAACACATTTAAAAACACATACATAACTAAATTAATCCTGACAATTAAGACAGTGGTTCTCAACCTGGGGTTCGGGACCCCTGGAGGGGTCACGAGGGAGTGTCAGAGGGGTCACTAAAGACCATCAGAAAACACAGTATTTTCTGTTGGTCATGGGGGTTCTGTGTGGGAAGTTTGGCCCAATTCTGTCATTTGTGGGGTTCAGAATGCACTTTGATTGTAGGTGAACTACAAATCCCAGCAACTACAACTCCCAAAATGTCAAGGACTATTTCCCCCAAACCCCACCAGGATTCACATTTGGGCATATTGAGTATTCGTGCCAAGTTTGGTCCAGATCCATCATGGTTTGAGTCCACAATGCTCTCTGGATGTAGGTGAACTACAACTCCAAAACCAAAGGACACTGCCCACCAAACCCTTCCAGTATTTTCTGTTGGTCATGGGAGTTCTGTGTACCAAGTTTGGTTCAATTCCATCGTTGGTGGAGTTCAGAATGCTCTTTGATTGCAGGTGAACTACAAATCCCAGCAACCATAACTCCCAAATGACAAAAACAATTCCTCCCCAAACTCCACCAAGTATTCACATTTGGGCATATCAGGTATTTGTGCCAAATTCAGTCCAGTGAATGAAAATCCATCCTGCATATCAGATATTTACATGATGATTCATAACAATAGCAAAACTTGTGTTGGTCAGTGACTGGATTTCAGTTTCTGATTTTCCGTAAAGCTTTAGATCATCCATGTACAATAATGTTATGGTTGGGGGTCACCACAACATGAGGAACTGTATTAAAAGGTCATGGCGTTAGGAAGGTTGAGAAACACTGCTCTAGAGAGTACTGTGGATTCAAACAACGATGGATCTGAACCAAATTTGGCATGAATATTCAATATGCCCAAGTGTCAATACTGGTGGAATTTGAGGAAAATAGACCTTGACATTTGGGAGTTGTAGTTGCTGGGATTTATAGTTCACCTACAATCAAAGAATATTCTGAACCCCACCAACAATAGAATTGGGCCAAACTTTCCACACAGATCCCCCATAATCAACAGAAAGTACTGTGTTTTCTGGTGGTCTTTGGCGACCCCTCGGATACACCCCCTTGTGACCCCCCAGGGGTCCTGACCCCCAGGTTGAGAAACACTGAATTA
The DNA here is from genome assembly GCF_025583915.1 of Anolis sagrei ordinatus. Classification (NCBI taxonomy): domain Eukaryota; kingdom Metazoa; phylum Chordata; class Lepidosauria; order Squamata; family Anolidae; genus Anolis; species Anolis sagrei. Next base: position 38,410,624 of record NW_026844367.1, on the reverse strand, counting down.
AGAAATAGTTTTCAGCACCCTGGACAGATCCTAGAGACTAGCAAACCCTAGTACAGTGTTTTTCAACCTTCCTAATGCAGTGACCCCTTAATAGAGTTCCTCATGTTGTGGGGACCCCCAACCAGAAAATTATTTTTGTTCCTACTTCATTTTGTTACTGTTATGAATCATAATCTAAATATCTGATATGCAGGATGTATTTTCATTCACTGGACCAACTTGGCACAAATACTCAATATGCCCAAATATGAACACTGGTGGAGTTTGGGGAAAATAGACCTTAACATTTGGGAGTTGTAGTTGATGGGATTTATAGTTCACCTACAATCAAAGAGCATTCTGAACTCTGCCAACATTGAATTGAACCAAACTTGGCACACAGAACTCCCACGACCAACAGAAGGGTTTGGTGGGCATTGACCTTGAGTTTGGGAGTTGTAGTTCCCCTACATCCATAGAGCACTGTGGACTCAAACAATGATGGACATGGACCAAACTTGGTACAAATACTCAATATGCCCAAATGTGAACACTGGTGGAGTTTGGGGGAAAAAGACCTTGACATATGGGAGTTGTAGTTGCTGGGATTTATAGTTCACCAACAATTAAAGAGCATTCAGAACTCCACCAACAATGGAATTAGGCCAAACTTGGCACACAGAATCCCCATGACCAACAGAAAATAGGGAAAGGGGTTTGGTTGGCATTGATCTAAAGTTTGGGAGTTGTAGTACGCCTACATCCAGAGAGCACTGTAGACTCAAACAGTGGTGGATCTGGACCAAACTTGGTACCAATACTCAATATGTCCAAATGTGAACACTGGTGGGGTTTGGGGAAAATAGACCTTGACATTTGGGAGTTGTAGTTGCTAGGATTTATAGTTCACCTACAATTAAAGAGCATTCTGAACTCTACCAACAATGGAATTGGGCTAAACTTGGCAAACAGAATCTCCATGACCAACAGAAAATACTGGAAGGGTTTGGTTGGCATTGATCTTAAGTTTGGGAGTTGTAGTACACCTACATCCAGAGAGCATTGTAGACTCAAACAATGATGGACCTGGACCAAACTTGGCACCAATACTCAATATGCCCAAATGTGATCACTGGTGGATTTTGGGGGAAATAGACCTTGACATTTGAGTTGTAGTTGCTGGGATTTATAATTCACCTACACTCAAAGAGCATTCTGATCCCCACTAACAATTGATTGGACCAAACTTCCCACACAGAACCCCCATGACCAACAGAAAATACTGTTTTTTCTGATGGTCTTTGGTGACCCCTCTGACACCCCCTGGCGACCCCCACAGGGGTCCCGATCCCCAGGTTGAGAAACACTGCCCTAAATGGTTCTGGCCCAGATTACCTGTCCGAACATATCTCCTGGTATGAACCATCACGTAACTTAAGATCGTCAGGAAAAGCCCTGCTCTCGATCCCACCACTTTCACATACGCGGTTGGTGGGGACGAGAGACAGGACCTTCTTGGCAGTGCCCCCCCCCCCCCACCTGTGGAACTGTATACATATATATAGACACACAAAAGATTTATACAAGTCATGTAAAACATTATTAGTCACTAGTGTCCCCTGCCACGCATTGCTATGGCCCACTCTGGTGGTCATGAGGGTTCTTGTGGGAGGTTTGGCCCAATTCTATCGTTGGTGGGGTTCAGAATGACTAGGTGAACTATAAATCCCAGAAACTACAACTCCCAAATGTCAAGGTCTATTTCCCCCAAACTCCACCAGTGTTAACATTTGGGCATACTGAGTATTCGTGCAGAGTTTGGTCCAGATCTATCATTATTTGAGTCCACAGTGCTCTCTGGATGTAGGTGAACTACAACTCCAAAACTAAAGGACACTGCCCACAAAACCCTTCCAGTATTTTGTTGGTCATGGGAGAACTGTGTGCCAAGTTGGGCTCAATTCCATCATTGGTGGAGTTTAGAATGCTCTTTGATTGTAAGTGAACTACAAATTCCACAACTGCAACTCCCAAATGTCAAGATCTATTTTCCCCATGCTCCACCAGTGTTCACATTTGGGCATATTGAGTATTCAAGCCAAATTTGGTCCAGATCCTTCATGCTGTGCTCTCTGGATGTAGGTGAACTACAACTCCAAAACCAAAGGACACTGCCCACCAAACCCTTCCAGTATTTTGTTGGTCATGGAAGAACTGTGTGTCAAGTTTGGTTCAATTCCATCGTTGGTGGGGTTGAGAATGCTCTCATAGAATCCTAGAATCAAAGAGTTGGAAGAGACCTCATGGGCCATCCAGTCCAACCCCATTCTGCCAAGAAGCAGGAATATTGCATTCAAATCACCCTGACAGATGGCCATCCAGCCTCTGTTTAAAAGCTTCCAAAGAAGGAGCCCCCACCACACTCCAGGGCAGAGAGTTCCACTGCTGAACGGCTCTCACAGTCAGGAAGTTCTTCCTCATGTTCAGATGGAATCTCCTCTCTTGTAGTTTGAAGCCATTGTTCCATTGCGTCCTAGTCTCCAGGGCAGCAGAAAACAAGCTTGCTCCCTCCTCTCAATGACGTCCTCTCACATATTTATACATGGCTATCATATCCCCTCTCAGATATCTTCTTCAGGCTAAACATGCCCAGCTCCTTAAGCCGCTCCTCATAGGGCTTGTTCTCCAGACCCTTGATCATTTTAGTTGTCCTCCTCTGGACACATTTCCAGCTTGTTAATATCTCTCTTGAATTGTGGTGCCCAGAACTGGACACAATATTCCAGATGTGGTCTAACCAAAGCAGAATAGAGGGGTAGCATTACTTCCTTAGATCTAGACACTAGGCTCCTCTTGATGCAGGCCAAAATCCCATTGGCTTTTTTTGCCGCCACATCACATTCCTGGCTCATGTTTAACTTGTTGTCCACGAGGCCTCCAAGATCTTTTTCACACGTACTGCTCTCGAGCCAGGCATTGTCCCCTGTTCTGTCTCTTTGCATTTCGTTTTTCCTGCCAAAGTGGAGTATCTTGCATTTGTCCCTGTTGAACTTCATTTTGTTAGTTTTGGCCATTCATCTCTCTAATCTGTCAAGATCGTTTTGAATCCTGCTCCTGTCCTCTGGAGTCTTGGCTCTCCCTCCCAATTTGGTGTCGTCTGCAAACTTGATGATCCTGCCTTCTACCCTTCATCTAAGTCATTAATCAAGATCCTGATCAGGACCAGGCCCAGGACGGAACCCTGCGGCACTCCACTTGTCACTTCTTTCCAGGATGAAGAGGAAGCCTTGGGGAGAATCACCCTCTGGGTTCGTCCATTTAACCAATTCCAGATCCACCTCTCCGTAGTTTTGCCTCGCCCACATTGGACTAGTTTCCTTGCCAGAAGGTCGTGGGGGACCTTGTCGAAGGCCTGATCTTCCCTCTGTATCGCAACACGCGCACACACACACACACAGAGAGAGAATATGATCTATTTACTATGCTCCTGCGTTGTTATTTTTAAGTCACATCAGAGATGCGAAAGTTACGTGAAGGCCTTTCATCTACTGCATCACAGAAAGTTAGAACGGGGGAAAGTAAACTCTCAACTTCATCACAGAGATGTATTTATGGGAGCAAGGAGTGGGTGTCTGGCAGATTCCCTGCACTGACATTTCCACAAACCCGCAACGCTGATCGTACCCCCCAGCGAAGCTCAGGCAGCAGACAAAAGGACAGCCGACATTATCAGCCTTTCGGATCACTGTATGAAGGGCGAGGCGTTGTCGTCAGCACCAAGAGGAGAGGCTGAGACTCGGCTCCCACCAATGGAGAAGGCAAGTACGGCTGTAGCAATGGGAGGACAAAATAACGACATGGACCCTCGTCATACATCAGAATCATAGGGTTGGAAGAGCCCTCATGGGCCATCCAGTCCAACCCCATTCTGCCAAGAAGCAGGAAATTGCATTCAAAGCACCCCCGACAGATAGCCATCCAGCCTCTGTTTAAAGCCTCCAAAGAAGGAGCCTCCACCACACTGGGGCAGAGAGTTCCACTACAGCTCTCACAGTCATAGAATCATAGAATCAAAGATTGGAAGAGACCTTCTGGGCCATCCATCCAGTCCAACCCCTCTGCCAAAAAGCAGAAAAATTGGCATTCAAAATACCCCTGACAGATGGCCATCCAGCCTCTGTTTAAAGCTTCCAAAGAAGGAGCCTCCACCACACTCCGGGGCAGAGAGTTCCACTGCTGAACGGCTCTCACAGTCAGGAAGTTCTTCCTCATGTTCAGATGGAATCTCCTCTCTTGTAGTTTGAAGCCATTGTTCCATGCGTCCTAATCTCCAAGGAAGCAGAAAACAAGCTTGCACCCTTCTGTCTATGGCTTCCTCTCATGTATTTATACATGACTATCACGTCTCCTCTCAACCTTCTTTTCTTCAGGCTAAACATGTTCAGCTCCTTAAGCCGCTCCTCATAGGGCTTGTTCTCCAGATCCTTGATGATTTTAGTTGACCTCCTCCAGTGTGACAACATCTCCCTTCAATTGTGGTGCCCTGAATTGGACACAGTATTCCAACAATGGCTTCAAACTACAAGAGAGGAGATTCCATCTGAACATGAAGAAGAACTTACTGACTGTGAGAGCCGTTCAGCAGTGGAACTCTCTGCCCTTGAGTGTGGTGGAGGCTCCTTCTTTGGAAGCTTTTAAACAGAGGCTGGATGGCGATCTGTTGAGGGTGCTTTGAATGCAATTTTCCTGCATTCAAGGGGGTTGGACTGGATGGTCCATGAGGTCTCTTCCAACTCTATGATTCTATGTGGTCTAACCAAGGCAGAATAGAGGGTTAGCATGACTTCCTTGGATCTAGACCAGTGTTTCTCAACCTGGGGGTCAAGACCCCTGTGGAGGTCTCGAGGGGGTGTCAGAGGGGTCGCCAAAGACCATCAGAAAACATTGTATTTTCTGTTGGTCATGGGGGTTCTGTGTGGAAAGTTTGGTCCAATTCTATCATTGGTGGGGTTCAGAATGCTATTTCATTGTGGGTGAACTATAAATCCCAACAACTACAACTCCCAAATGGCAAGGTCTATTTTCTCCAAACTCTGCCACACAGAACTCCCATGACCAACAGAAAATATTGGAAGAGCCTGGTGGGCATTGACCTTGAGTTTGGGAGATGTAGCTCACCTACATCCTGAGAACACTGTGGACTCAAACAATGATGGATCTCGACCAAACTTGGCATGAATTCCCAATATGCCCAAATGTGAACACTGGTGGAGTTTGGGGAAAATAGACCTTGACATTTGGGAGTTGTAGTTGTTGGGATTTATAGTTCACCCACAATGAAATAGCATTCTGAACCCCACCAATGATAGAATTGGACCAAACTTTCCACACAGAACCCCCATGACCAACAGAAAATACAATGTTTTCTGATGGTCTTTGGTGACCCCTCTGACACCCCCTCGCAGGTGTCCTGACCCCCAGGTTGAGAAACACTGGTCTAGATCCAGGGAAGTCATGCTAACTCTATGATCAAAGAACATTCTGAATTCCACCAATGATAGGATTGAACCAAACTTGGCACACAGAACTCCCAAGATCAATAGAAAATGCTGGAAGCATTTGGTGGGCATTGACCTTGAGCTTTGGACTTGTAGTTCACCTATATCCCGAGAGCACTGTGGACTCAAACAATGATGGATCTGGACCAAATTTGGCATGAATTCCCAATATGCCCAAATGTGAACACAGAGACAGGGTGCTCAGTCACAAAGAATATCCATTCATTTACAGGAAAAGAAAGATAAGAAACCTTTATCTGGTGGTAAGGTCAAGAGAAATGCTTTCCTTTCAGTTCTGGGATGTGGAAAAGCCTTATATTAATCCAAGGGGAAAAGTTGGGTCAACGTTGGAATTTCATGATGGTCTTGCTTTCAAGTGTTCTTAGTTTCATGTACCAAGTTTTTGCCAAGCTCCTGATTTGTGTATTGGATTTTTTACATTGCCTTGTTTAATGGATTCTTGTGGCAAGTGGGAAAATAAACGTTGACATTTGGGAGTTGTAGTTTCTGGGATTTATAATTCACCTACAATCACGTACTCCATCAACAATAGAATTGGAGCAAACTTCCCACAAAGAACCCCATGACCAACAGAAAATACTGTTTTCTGATGATCTTTGGCGACCCCTCTGTCTCCCCCTTGTGACCCCCTCAGGGGTCCCGACCCCCATGGTTGAGAAACACCGCTGTAGATCGAAGGCAAGGCTTTTTTAAACAGAGACAGGTGCTCAGGCACAAAGAAGATCAGTTCATTTACAGGAAAAGAGAGATAAGAAACCTTTATCTGGTGGTAAGGTCAAGAGAAATGCTTTCCTTTCAGTTTTGGGATCTGGAAAAGCCTTATATTGATTCATGGGAAAAAGTTGTCTCAGTTGAGTCAACGTTGGAATTTCATGCTTTCAAGTCTTCTTAGTTTCATGCACCAAGTTTTTTCCAAGCTCCTGATTTTTGTATTGGATTTTTTACACTGCCTTGTTTAATGGATATAAGCACATCTGTGTGTTCAGAATGCATTCCCCCGCCTTGCCAAACACATCAGCTGATGTTCTTTCATTGTTCTAACGCTTTAATATTGTTTCCTGGGGTCTCCGCCGCCGAAGGTGGAAGCCACCGCTGCCGCCGCCGCATCCCCTCCCAGCGTCTTGCCTGTAGCGCATCCATCCAAATTAGACACCGCATCTGTCATCTTCTCCCTTCCTTTTGCGGTACCCCTGCTCTTCCATCTTCTTTCAACTCTATCAGACACCTCTGTTCATTTCGTTATGATTGATCTAACACTGACAAATTAATAAACACGACGCGTTGGGGGTTGTGCGGCTTCAAACACCAGGAATCGCAAAAGGGGAGGGAAACTTTGGCTCTTAAGTGAAATCTTTAATTTTTTTATCAGTACTGCAAAAGTTTCTAGGACAGTGTTTCACAACCTGGGGGTCGGGACCCCTGCCAGGGTCGCGTGGGGATGTAAGAGGGGTCGCCAAAGACCATCAGAAAACACAGAAGCCCCCAGTGGGTCCATGAGGCCACAAAAGTCAGAAATGACTGAACGAATGAACAACATTATTATTATTATTATTATTATTATTATTATTATTATTATTGCAAGGTGGATGGATAGGATCCTTGAAGTCACTGGATTGACCTTGAAGGAGCTGGGGGTGGTGACGGCCAACAGGGAGCTCTGGCGTGGGCTGGTCCATGAGGTCACGAAAAGTCAGAAATGACTGAACGAATGAACAAATATATTATTATTATTATTATTATTATTATTGCAAGATGGATGGAGGGATCCTTGAAGTGACTGGATTGACCTTGAAGGAGCTGGGGGTGGTGATGGCCAACAGGGAGCTCTGGCATGGGCTGGTCCATGAGGTTACAAAAAGTCAGAAATGACTGAACAAATGAACAACATTATTATTATTATTATTATTATTATTATTATTGCAAGATGGATGGATGGGATCCTTGAAGTCACTGGATTGACCTTGAAGGAGCTGGGGGTGGTGACGGCCAACAGGGAGCTCTGGTGTGGGCTCGTCCATGAGCACAAAAAGTCAGAAATGACTGAACGAATGAACAACGTTATTATTATTATTATTGCAAGATGGATGGATGGGATCCTTGAAGTGACTGGACTGACCTTGAAGGAGCTGGGGGTGGTGACGGCCGACAGGGAGCTCTGGCGTGGGCTGGTCCATGAGGTCACGAAGAGTCGGAGACGACTGAACGAATGAACAACAACAACATTATTATTATTATTATTATTATTTATTTATTCATTTATTTATTTACTTTGCTTATATACCGCTGTATCTCAAGAAACAGCAGTGGTTCCATACAACATATAACAACTGACTTAACACATTATCCATAAATTACCAATAAG
>NW_026844367.1:38386816-38400563 GCF_025583915.1 Anolis sagrei ordinatus | reverse complement strand
CTTTTTAACCTCTCCCAGGCTGTCTGTTATCTAAGTTTTGTTGGTGTGGGATCTACTACCGATTCCAAACTGCGTCTTGGTACAGAGTAAACCTACCAGACAAAGCTTGTAGATTCTCCAGCTGGAGTTCTTTGGGTCTGTAAAGCTGTTTTCCCTCTGGAATTTCTTTAAGACTTTAGGGCTGTTTCCCTCAGATGCTGTAAGGCTGAGAGGCTGCAAGCTCCCAGCCAGAGCTTTGGGAATTTCCCCCCGGAATGTCTGGAGAAATGAAGCTTTTCTGCAGGTGAAGCTTGTCCACGTCCTCTAACTTAGTTTTCCTCACTAAGACTAACTAAAAATGGCCCCCTCTTCCCTTCCCATCTCCCTGGGAGAAGGGGCGGATCCAAACTTAACAATGATAGACAGGTGGTGTCAAGGTCAGATGCCAGCCAATTAAAGAAGTATAGTTTATTGTTCAAACAAACACAAAACAGCCCAAAACAAAACCACAGGGCAAAAAACACTTAGTTTACAGTGTGAAAAAGCCCAAACAGGCAAAAGAACCCACAAAACCCCAAACAGAATATAACCTGGATTAACCAGAGATATAAAGGTGAAGGGCTAGAAGGCAGGATCATCAAGTTTGCAGACGACACCAAATTGGGAGGGATAGCCAAGACTCCAGAGGACAGGAGCAGGATTCAAAACGATCTTGACAGATTAGAGAGATGAATGGCCAAAACTAACAAAATGAAGTTCAACAGTGACAAATGCAAGATACTCCACTTTGGCAGGAAAAACGAAATGCAAATGTACAGAATGGGGGACAATGCCTGGCTCGAGAGCAGGACGTGTGAAAAAGATCTTGGAGTCCTCGTGGACAACAAGTTAAACATGAGCCAACAATGTGATGTGGCGGCAAAAAAAGCCAATGGGATTTTGGCCTGCATCAATAGGAGCCTAGTGTCTAGATCTAAGGAAGTAATGCTCCCCATGCTCTATTCTGCTTTGGTTAGACCACATCTGGAATATTGTGTCCAATTCTGGGCACCACAATTCAAGAGAGACATTGACAAGCTGGAATGTGTCCAGAGGAGGGCGACTAAAATGATCAAGGGTCTGGAGAACAAGCCTATGAGGAGCGGCTTAAAGAGCTGGGCATGTTTAGCCTGAAGAAGAGAAGGCTGAGAGGAGACATGATAGCCATGTATAAATATGTGAGAGGAAGCCACAGGGAGGAGGGAGCAAGCTTGTTTTCTGCTTCCCTGGAGAGTAGGACGCAATGGAACAATGGCTTCAAACTACAAGAGAGGAGATTCCATCTGAACATGAGGAAGAACTTCCTGACTGTGAGAGCCGTTCAGCAGTGGAACTCTCTGCCCCGGAGTGTGGTGGAGGCTCCTTCTTTGGAAGCTTTTAAACAGAGGCTGGATGGCCATCTGTCAGGGGTGGTTTGAATGCAATATTCCTGCTTCTTGGCAGAATGGGGTTGGACTGGATGGCCCATGAGGTCTCTTCCAACTCTTTGATTCTATGATTCTATGATTCTATAACTCGGATGAAACTCAAAATGCTTAAATGCAGCCTTTCAAGGGTTGTAAAATGTAATCTGAGCCTCCAACACAGCAGGAACTGGTATGCAGGAATGCAGGAAGGTTGATAACGCCAGCTCCAGAAGCTCAGCCGCAGACGTGGAGGAGAGAGAGTAACGCCAGTGGATGAAGTCCAGTCCGAAGGGAAACGAACAGCTGCAAGGTCAGATCCCAATCCGATGGATAAACACAAGGAGCCAAAGCAGCGGGGCAATACGGCAGGTCCCAAAGTCTTCTTCCAAACCCGTCTTCTGTAACACAACGATCCAGAAAGCACCCAACAAGACACCTTGCCGATTGCAAAGTTACAATTGCAAACACTCCCATTTTATCTACAACTCCTCATCAGAACTTGATTCAGCCAACACCCTTGTCCCAGCTGCATCCTGTTGTAACTCCTCATCCGAACTGGAGTTGCCCCTAGTTCGGCCCAACCCATCCCCAGCTGTGCCTCTTCCACCACTCCTCCAAGTAGTCCATCTCTGGTCTAATCCTGAAGTTCCCCAAGTCCCATCCAAGTCTTCACTATTCCAACCTTCAAATGTCACTGCTTGTGGGTTCAGCACAAATATCTCGAATCTCTTGAACCCTTGTCCAATCCATCCCATCAGACCCAGAATCTGATATCCCATCATCCATATCATTTGCATCAAAACCTTCAAAAGAATCCTCATCTGTTGGCTCACTAAGTATTTCCCAGATTCTTTTCCTTTGTTGCTCTTCATCATAGTCTTGCTTGCGAGTAGTTTTCCTGCCTCTCCTAATACAACACGGTGGTCCACGCTCTTGTTACATCCCGAATAGACTACTGCAATGCGCTCTACATGGGGTTGCCCTTGAAGACTGTTCGGAAACTTCAACTAGTCCAGCGAGCGGCAGCCAGATTGCTCACCGGAGCGACATACAGGGAGCATACCACCCCCCTGCTGTGCCAGCTCCACTGGCTGCCGATTCAGTTCCGAGCACAATTCAAGGTGCTGGTTTTGACCTACAAAACCCTGTACGGTTCCGGTCCAGTGTATCTGTCCGAACGTATCTCCCTCTACGTCCCACCTCGGAGTCTGAGATCATCTGGGGAGGCCCTGCTATCGACCCCACCACTGTCACAAGTGAGGCTGGTGGGGACGAGGAGCAGGGCTTTCTCAGTGGTGGCCCCTCACCTGTGGAACTCACTCCCGGGGGAAATCAGGGCATCATCATCCCTCCTCGCCTTCAGGAGGAGGGTGAAGACTTGGTTATGGGACCAGGCCTTTGGGCACTCCGGCAATTAAATCAGACAACCAGGCGAGTAAGACCAGCAGGATTGATGAAGTGGAACGTAAAACTAGATCTATGAGTAGCGAACGCTGACCATGTAAGAGGAGAAACTGGGTTTGTATTTGGTTTTATTGATTTTATGGTTATAATGTATATTTGGTGTTAACTGTGTATTGATGTAATTTTGTGTTTGATTGTTTTTATGACACAGGCATCAAATTGTGCCTTGCTTTTGTAAGCCGCCCTGAGTCCCCTTCGGGGTGAGAAGGGCGGGGTAAAAGAACCCCAAATAAATAATAAATAAATACATACTATCACTGCCAGCAGACTCTATCACAACAGGTGGCTTGCCCTATGACTGCAAACCAAAGGAAGCCACCTTTTTGCAGAATCCCTGAAACTTTGGAATGCATGCAAACACTTAATAGAAAGAAAATAAAGTTGGAGCTCCTGGTACAGACGTTCCAGCACAGCTCCCTTAAGTTTGAAAGGAGAAGGAAGAAACCCAGCCGCACATCAAGAAGCAAGGAAAAGGAGAGAATCCCACCCTCTTGTTCTTTCATCCATAATTCAGGAAAATGGATGCCGTTCAGGAAGTTTCATCGCTCGGCTCCTTATCCTTTCTGGCACATTTGCATAATGGATCGGTTGGATAATGGAGTCCACTTGGTTATTTAATAAACATGTTAATGATTTCAGACAACGGCTCTTTAAAAAAGGAGGAGGAGAAGAAGGAAGAAGCCAGGGAGGAAAAGAAACTGCCTACTCCTGGAGGAAGGCGACGCCGACAAATTAAGACTAATAATTAAAATGGAAAGATGCAACGGAAAGGCGCTTCCTTTCAGGTTGCATTATGGGCGATCCTCAGCCAACGTGTCATCTTGTCGTCAGTCACTTGCAACCGGCTGGTCTGCATTTAGTTGAACGCTGCATTTCGGCATGGTTTGAGGCAGACCCTTTCAAGCTGGGAAGGAGTGGGAAGGAGGGAGTGCCAAGCTTGCCTCCCCATCGTTCACAGGAGGGGCCTGGGGAACCGAAGGAGACAAGGCGGGGACGGGGCGGGGGCGGGGATCCACGCCAAAGGAACCGGATGAGAGAAGACATTGCAGCCGCAGCATCTACGTTCGGGGCTGTAGGGAAACAACCCGTCTCCTTTGATTTGGTTCTGAGCCGGCTTCGCAAAGGCCCAGTAGACAGGAAACATCACTTCCAATTCTGCACGCCCAAGCGCACGCTCGTCGCCATCTTTGGTTTCTTTCCAGAACCAGGAGGGCAGGCTGTTTGGGAGACAAGGGTGTTTGTGGATCTGCAATTGGGGGAGGAGGGATTTTAGCTTTTCTCAAACAGGTTAAGGCAGTGGTTCTCAACCCCTTAATACAGTTCCTCCTGTTGTGGTGACCCCCAACCATAACATTATTTCCGTTGCTACTTCATAACTGGAATTCTGCCACTGTTATGAATTCTAATGTAAATATCTGATATGCAGGATGTATTTTCATTCACTGGGCCACGTTTGGCACAAATAACCTGATACGCCCACATCTGAATATTGGCAGTGTTGGGAGGGGATTGATTTTGTTACTTGGGAGTTGTAGTTGCTGGGATTTATAGTTCACCTACAATCAAAGAGCATTCTGAAGTCCACCAATAATGGAATTGAACCAAATTGGCACACAGAACTCCCGTGACCAACAGAAAATACTGGAAGGGTTTGGTGGGCATTGACTCTCTGCCCCGGAGTGTGGTGGAGGCTCCTTCTTTGGAAGCTTTTAAACAGGGGCTGGATGGCCATCTGTCAGGGGTGATTTGAATGCAATATTCCTGCTTCTTGGCAGGGGGTTGGACTGGATGGCTCATGAGGTCTCTTCCAACTCTTTAAAGCTATGCTATGCTATGCTATGACCAATGGAAAATACTGGAAGGGTTTGATGGGCATTGACCTTGAGTTTTGGAGTTGCAGTTCACCTATATCCAGAGAGCACTGTGGAATCAAACAACGATGGAGCTGGACCAAACTTGGCACAAATACTCAATACGCCCAAATGTGAACACTGGTGGAGTTTGGGAAAAATAGACCTTGACATTTGTGAGCTATAGTTGCTGGGATGTATAGTTCACCTACAATCAAAGAGCATTCTGAACTCCACTAATGATGGAATTGAACCAAACTGGCACACACAACTCCCGTGACCAACAGAAAATACTGGAAGGGTTTGGTGGGCATTGACCTTGAGTTTTGGAGTTGTAGTTCACCTACACTCAAAGAGCATTCTGAACTCCACCAATGATGGAATTGAACACAAACTGGCATACACAAATCCCGTGACCAACCGAGTGAGCTCCAAGACCTGTTCTATCAAGAATGTATTTCTTTTACTTCAATAAATAGTTTTGAACCTAAAGTTTTGACTCTGTGCCATTCTAAGAATAGAAGTTTATCCTAGTTTCATCACGCATAAGTTTCTGTTGGTTATGAAGTTTACTTCTGGTATTTTGCTATATTTATGGTGGAATCACCCCAACTGAGGGTTATTTTTGAGCCTAACAGCTCGGATTCCCCAACAATTGCACTTCATGGAATTTAACCAAAGGCTGGTATTGCTCAACCACATACGTTATGTAGGATCTCAGCCTTTCCAACTACACCAGCTGTTCTCAACCTGGGGGTCGCGACCCCCTGGGGGGTCGTTTGGCCATTTCGGAGGGGTCGCGAGGCTGTCTCCTTAGGCCGCACCCACGAGGCTAGGAGATAGCTGAGGGCTCCTTCACACGAGCCCCTCTCAGCTCCCTCGCAGCCTCGCCAGATGGCAAGGCCGTGAGGTAGCCAAGAGCTCCTTCGCGCAAGCCCTCCCTCGCGGTCTCACTGGCTAGTGAGACCGCAACTCCCAAATGTCAGCGTCTATTTTCCCCAAAGTCCACCAGTGTTCAATTTTGGGCATATTGAGTATTCATGCCACGTTTGATCCAGATCCATAGTTGTTTGGGTTCACAATGCTCTTCAAATGTAGGTGATAGGCCTGTTTGATCAAGAAAAAATTTGTTTCTAAAATCGATTTGTAATTGGGGTGTTTTTTTGTTTCGATATTTAAAATAATTACAAAACTTTCCAAAAAAAAGTTTCGGTATTTACGAAATTTCGTAAATATTAACAAAACATTTTGTAAAGATGGCGCCCTTTTTTTTTCAATATTTTTTAAATATTTTTTAATTTTAATTATTAATTTAGTAGATAGGGAGGAGAAATTATTATTGAGGGAAGGCAGGCACTCACTCTGGCGGGCCCTCTCACTCGCCGCTCGCTCGCCGCCCGCCCTCTCGCTCGCCCTCTCGCTCGCCGCTCGCCCTCTCGCTCGCCACTCGCCCTCTCACTCGCCCTCTCGCTCGCCGCTCGCCCTCTCGCTCACCGCTCGCCCTCTCGCTCGCCGCTCGCCCTCTCGCTCGCCCTCTCGCTCGCCGCTCGCCGCTCGCCCTCTCGCTCGCCGCTCGCCCTCTCACTCGCCGCTCGCCCTCTCACTCGCCCTCTCGCTCGCCGCTCGCCCTCTCACTCGCCCTCTCGCTCGCCGCTCGCCCTCTCACTCGCCCTCTCGCTCGCCGCTCGCCCTCTCACTCGCCCTCTCGCTCGCCGCTCGCCCTCTCGCTCGCTGCTCGCCCTCTCACTCGCCCTCTCGCTCGCCGCTCGCCCTCTCGCTCGCCGCTCGCCCTCTCACTCGCCCTCTCGCTCGCCGCTCGCCCTCTCGCTCGCCGCTCGCCCTCTCACTCGCCGCTCGCCCTCTCACTCGCCCTCTCGCTCGCCGCTCACCCTCTCACTCGCCCTCTCGCTCGCCGCTCGCCCTCTCACTCGCCCTCTCGCTCGCCCTCGCCCTCTCGCTCGCCCTCTCTCGCCCTCTCGCTCGCCGCTCGCCCTCTCGCTTGCCGCTCGCCCTCTCACTCGCCCTCTCGCTCGCCGCTCGCCCTCTCACTCGCCCTCTCGCTCGCCGCTCGCCCTCTCACTCGCCCTCTCGCTCGCCGCTCGCCCTCTCACTCGCCCTCTCGCTCGCCGCTCGCCCTCGCCCTCTCGCTCGCCCTCTCGCTCGCTTGCTCAGCCGGCGCGGAGAGAGGAGAGCTCCCAGCAAGCCAGGCGGCCATCTTACGTATTTCCGAAATGGACGGAAATACAAAATTTTTTGGCGCCTGCCGTTTCGATATTTAAAAACCCTTCCGGGTTTGAAAATATGTTTTGTTATCGTTTCGTATATGCAAAAATTAACGAATGTTTAACAAATTAACGAATTAACGAACGAAACCGCACAGGCCTAGTAGGTGAACTACATCTTAAATCACTGTCAATTCCTCCCAAGCCCCTCAGTATTTTTTCTTTGACATGAGAGTTCTGTGTGGAGGTCTCAGTGGTCTGTGGAAGTTGGTTGAAGGTACTGCAAATCCCATCATCTGTTTTCCATATTACCCCAAACATATTTTTTCTGATTAATCATGATGTTTTAACTATGTTGATTTTGTAACAATGAAAACACATCCTGCATATCAAATATTTACATTACGATTCATAACAGTAGCAAAATTAGAGCTATAAAGGATCAAC
Organism: Anolis sagrei ordinatus; assembly: GCF_025583915.1. Taxonomy (NCBI): domain Eukaryota; kingdom Metazoa; phylum Chordata; class Lepidosauria; order Squamata; family Anolidae; genus Anolis; species Anolis sagrei. Next base: position 38,393,156 of record NW_026844367.1, on the reverse strand, counting down.
GCACATAATTTTATGGTTGGGGGTCACCACAACATGAGGAACCATATTTAGGGGTCAGGCTGTTAGAAAGGTTCAAAACCACTGAACTACACGCAATTAGATTGTGGCGCAGCTGGCTGAGTGTCAGCTGCATTAAGATCACTCTGGCCAAAAGGTCATGAGTTCGAAGCCAGCCCGGGCTGGAGTGGGTTTCCAACCAATTGTGTACCCTGTTGTTGACCTTTGCAACCCGAAAGACAGTTGCATCTATCAAGCAGGAAAATAAGGTACCTTAAAGTGTGGGGAGGCTAAATTGACTGATTTATGAGGCCATAAAGAAGACTCCAGCAAAGCATTTCAGCGGGGAAGCATGCGGGGAATGCAGAAGTGCTTCATCAGCATCGCAGATGGACGATGAAAGCGACAGCTCCCCTGGCAGCCAGAAAAAGTTAAATAGCCTCTGTGTATGTCTGTATTTGTTTGTATGTCAAAAATTGGCATTGAATGCTTGCCATATATGTGTACACTGTAATCCGCCCTGAGTCCCCTGCGGGGTGAGAAGAAGGGCGGAATAGAAATACTGTAAATAAATAAAATAGTTTGCAAAGTACAAAAAAAGATTCCAATGGTACATTTTGCGTCCGACTGCAGACTTCCAAGAAAAAGAACAGCGATGCCGCACAATAACCGTGAGTTAGCGTAATAGCGGATATCATGGCCGAAAGGACAAAATCGAATATCGACATTCAGCAGAGGACTCCAGCTGAATGTGCTTCTGGGGCTGGGCTGCGCTAAAACATATAATACAGAGCCAGGAGCTAATTTCCTTTTGAGAAAATGGTCAATGGGAGGACAACAAAGCATATTTCCGCAGTGTTTCAAGGAAGAAATAAAAATACCCAACCCCCCAAAAAACCACAGGGTTCCAGTCTATTGGAGGTACAAGGCGGGGGGGGGGAGGCTGCCGTTGCCACCCACCCCTCAAATTGCAGCAATTGATACCAAATTGCAGCAATCACAATGCATTGCAAAACTAGAACCCCAGAAGGAGAGAAAAAAGGCAAGAAGAGGGAACAACGAGGAAGACGACCGCCAGCCTCCTTTCGTCTATACTTTGATAAAAAAAAATAATATTACAGGTATTTTAAAAATAGCTATCTAGCTCTCGCACGTTGGTGCCGCAATTCAGGAGAAGGGGAAGGATCGATGCCGAAAGAAAACCCACCACAGCGCTGCCCTCTGCCATTGTCGATGGAGTTAATAGGGAAAGAGAGACAATAATAGGTTTTGCGCTGCCAAGTGAAAAGGTGGGACGCAAAGGGAAGGGGTGGGTGTGCAGACACAGTCGTAGGCCTGGATCCACTTGGGAGTCCCAACCAGAGTAGGCTCAAGGAAGCATTAAGAGCTGGGCAAATCCTACTAGTCTCTAACTTTCCAGGGAGTTTTTCCAGAGGGTTTAAAAGAGGCGGTGGTCTCTCCCCTGCTGAAGAAACCAGATTTAGATTATTCAGTTCCCTCCAGTTACCGCCCAGGTTCGAACCTCTCGTTCCTGGGCAAGGTTATGGAGAGGGCAGTAGCGGACGACACAGCCTAGATGACACAGCCGGACTAGATCCCTTCCAGCCCGGCTTCCGTGCAGGGCCTGGGACAGAGACTGTGTGTTGGGGTTCAGCCTCTGTGTGACCCTGTACCTGATTCTTTGATTGTATTTCCTGATGCCAATGTAGATGTCAATGTTGATTCTGAGGCCAATGTAGATGTTAATACCTGATGATGGATTGAATAGTGAAAATCCTACACCCTTGGAAAGTGAAAGTCAAAGTTCCCATGAGAACAGTCATTCCGAACCGAGCGGAGAAGTTTCACTCCCTTGTGGAGAAGTTTCACTCCCTTTTTCTCCCAGCCTTAGTTCCCCAGAGAATCTGACACCTGGTCAGCCTAATGAGGGAAGGAGGGGGCAGATTCGGCAGAGCAGGGGAGAAGCACAAAGTTTACAGAGGTCAGAAAGATTGAGAGAAATGCAAACAAAAACTTCAGGCGTGTCTCGTAATAGATTTCTCTCCTTTAAGAGTGCCGGGTCTGAAGCTGCCTTCAGACCAGGCATCGTTCCAGTTCCAAGTGCATGCCTGTGGAGGCCTCCTGATTCAAGTGGCTGGGTTTCTCGTAGTTTCTCAAGTTGTTCCAAGTGTCATTAGCTGGGAGCTAGCAGATTTCATGATTCATCAAGGGTAACTCATCGTTTGCCGTGTTTTCTTTTGGACTTGTTCATGGACATTGCTTGTTGCTGTTTTGCTATGGTTTTTACTTACCTCTGATTCTTCCTCTGCTTTGCATTCAACGTTTTTCAATAAAAAGGATTGTATTCCTGCAGTCAAGTGTGGTGTCAAGGGGGTCCAGTTTCCTGCTCTGGGTCGCAACACTGTGCTGGTCTCCATCACGGATCACCTTCGATGCCAGCTTCACCAGGGCGGGTTGGCGCTGCTTGTGTTATTGGATCTCACAGCAGCATTTGACACAGTCGACCACAATCTTTTGACCCACCGCCTTGCTGCTGTTGGAGTCAGGGGGGACAGCTTTAAATTGGCTGTCCTCCTTTCTTCACAACCATGGACAGCGAGTGGAGAGGGGAGGCCTGGTCTCTGAGAGGTCCCCTCTATCTTGTGGGGTTCTCAACCCGCAGCGGAGAGTTCCGCAGTTCCTGGAAGCCTAAATTGGCACAAACTGATGAAATGTGCCCCAGCAGACAGCTCAACAGGGACTGCACTCAGCCTCTATGCCTTTCTATCACTTTCCCCCAAGCCCTAACATTGTAACTATTCCCCTAATAAAGATACTTGAAATTGCAACTTTTTAACTTTCTAGCCTGATACTTTGTGTCACTTCTTGCCTGAACTATCTAAATGCATGAATTCAACCTTTTCCAGGCCGCGGGAGACTGCGAGCCTGCCCGGAATGCCTCCCTGGCGTCCCGGGGACGCCGGATCCGCGCCGTTTGAAACCGCGGATATGGAGTTTTTCCTTTCAGATCTCCGTATCCACAAAATGGCGGATCGGCTCCATTTTAATGTCTTATTTTTCTGTACTAAATTCTAAACCTATCTGCTATCTCGCTTTTCTTATTTTGGACCCCTACACTCAGGAGTGGAGAGGGGAGGCCTGGTCTCTGAGAGGGGTTCCTCAGGGGGCCATTCTCTCAACTCTGTTGTTTAACATCTATATGCGACCACTTGTTCAGCTGGTTCGAGGTTTTGGGCTGGAGTGTGACCAATACGCTGATGACACTCAGCTTGTGCTGAAGATGGAAGGCCGACCAGACTCTGTACCCAATTATTTCCATCAGTGCCTCGTGGCCGTGACTGGATGGCTGCGTGCCAGCAGGTTGAGGGTGAATCCAGCAAAGATGGAGATCCTATGGCTGGGTCGACCGGGCAATGTGGACATCCAGCTGCCTACCCTGGATGGCGAGGCACTACGCCCGTTATTGTTGGTCAAGAGTCTGGGAGTCCTTTTGGACCCTCTGCTGAGGATGGAGGCCCAGGCCTCCGCTGTGAGCAGAACCGCCTTTTTTCACCTGTGGCAGGCTAGACGTCTGGCTCCCTCCCTGTCCAGGGATGACCTCACTATGGTGATCCAGGCTACGGTGATCAGTATGTGGACGACATACTCATAGCACAGGCCTAGACAAATGTCGGTCCTCCACGTGTTTTGGACTTCGACTCCCACAATTCCTTCAGTACATGGATAACATACTCTTATCACAGGCCTGGGCGAACTTTGGCCCTCCTGGTGTTTTGGAGTTCAACTCCCACAATTCCTTCAGTACGTGAACGACATATTCTTCGCACAGGCCTGGACGAACTTCAGCCCTCCAGGTGTTTTGGACTTCAACTCCCACCATTCCTAATAGTTCATGCCCTTTCCTTTTTTCCCCTCAAGGAAAAGAAGAAGCCTGAGTCTGTTTGGAATGGTGGGAGCTGAAGTCCAAACCACCTGAAGTGCCGGAGTTGGCCCATGCCTGCTATGACAAAACTCCCTCCTCTCTGGAAACTAGGCCTGTGCGATTCGTTTCGTTAATTCGTTAATTCGTTAATAATCGTTAATTCGTTAATAATTCGTTAATTTTACCATTTCCGAAGCGATATTGAAACAAATCTCCAAACCCGGAAGGGTTTATAAATATCGAACCAGCAGCCCCCATAGTATTTACGAGCCTCCGCTCGTTTCGTTAATGGGGTGGAGGCTGCTGGAGTGCTGCTGCATGGGAGCCAATCCGGCGCTCCCAAGCAGTGCACCATGGGTCCGTGGCTGTCCCTTTTTGATTGGCCGGCGAGCCCTTTCAAAGCGGCTCCGCGCGGCCCGTAGCTTGGTGCAGAGGCGAGGGCGAGGGAGTTTGCATTGGGTTGGCTTGGCAATGGCTGCCTGCTAGCAACGAACTGGGATTGGATTCATTCCTTGCTGCTGTGAGTGCTGCTTGCTTCATTTGCTGTCTCTTGCCTGTGTTTGGTCCACATTTGGGCCATTTTTTGGTTAATTGTCCATTTTAAAATATTTTAATATTATTTTTTAATATTATTTTTAATATTATTTTTTAATATTATTTTTTAATATTATTTTTAATATTATTTTTAAAAAAATATTCTAAAAAAGAAAAGACTCTTCTGTTGGTGTGTGCTCTCATTTGCTGTATCCTGCCTGTGTTTGGTCCACATTTGGGCCATTTTTTGGTTAATTTTCCATTTTAAAATATTTTAATATTATTTTAATATTATTTTTAATATTATTTTAATATTATTCTTAAAAAATATTCTAAAAAAGAAAAGACTCTTCTGTTGGTGTGTTCTCTCATTTGCTGTATCCTGCCTGTGTTTGGTCCACATTTGGGCCATTTTTTGGTTAATTTATTTTTAATATTTTTTTAATATTATTTTAATATTATTATTAAATAATACAAAAAAATATTCTAAAAATTCGTTAATAATTACAAAATTTCTTAAATACCAAAACTTTTTTTGGAAAGTTTTGTAATTATTTTAAATATCGAAACAAAAAAACACCCCAATTACAAATCGATTTTAGAAACAAATTTTTTCTGGATCAAACAGGCCTACTGGAAACCCTTTTGCTGAAAATCCCAGTCCAATGTGCCTTGGAGGATGCGGGCGGAGGGAATTAAACTTTTGCCTCACCTCTAATCTCGTCAGCCTGGAAAGGGCACGGAGCTTCAAGGCTTTGGGGGAAGAGGCAGCATCACTCCAGCTATTAAGGATTAGCAGGAGCTGTTTGAGGAGCCGGGGAGGGGACGATTATCCGACATTTGGTTCCTGCAGGTTCTTGTACTTTTTCCTTCTGAAGCATGAGACGCCGACAACTGTCAGAAGCAGGAGGCCGGATTAAATCCACAACAGCCATTCTTTTGTCCCCAGGCTTTTGGCATTCAGGCACAGGCCACTCTCCCCTCTCCGCCCCCGCCTCGGATACGGCCTTTCCTTGCGACAAACATGTGGATGAAGAGCGCTGCTTTGAATACCCTTCCATTTCATCTGCGATTCCGCTCATAGAATCATAGAGTTGGAAGAGACCTCGTGGGCCAACCCCATTCTGCCAAGAAGCAGGAAAATCGCATTCAAAGCATCCCCAACAGATGGCCATCCAACCTCTGTTTCAAAGCCTCCAAAGAAGGAGCCTCCACCACACTCGGGGCAGAGAGTTCCACTGCTGAACAGCTCTCACAGTCAGGAAGTTCTTCCTAATGTTCAGGTGGAATCTCCTTTCCTGTAGTTTGAAGTCATTGTTCCATTGCGTCCTAGTCTCCAGGACAGCCAAAAACAAGCTCCCTCCCTCTTCCCTGGTCAAACCATAGAATCATAGAATCATAGAATCAAAGAGTTGGAAGAGACCTCATGGGCCATCCAGTCCAACCCCCTGCCAAGAAGCAGGAATATTGCATTCAAATCACCCCTGACAGATGGCCATCCAGCCTCTGTTAAAAGCTTCCAAAGAAGGAGCCTCCACCACACTCCGGGGCAGAGAGTTCCACTGCTGAACGGATCTCACAGTCAGGAAGTTCTTCCTCATGTTCAGATGGAATCTCCTCTCTTGTAGTTTGAAGCCATTGTTCCGTGTCCTAGTCTCCAGGAAAGCAGAAAACAAGCTTGCTCCCTCCTCCCTGTGGCTTCCTCTCACATATTTATACATGGCTATCATATCTCCTCTCAGCCTTCTCTTCTTCAGGCTAAACATGCCCAGCTCCTTAAGCTGCTCCTCATAGGGCTTGTTCTCCCGACCCTTGATCATTTTAGTCGCCCTCCTCTGGACACATTCCAGCTTGTCAATATCTCTCTTGAATTGTGGTGCCCAGAAT
>NW_026844367.1:38361816-38381816 GCF_025583915.1 Anolis sagrei ordinatus | reverse complement strand
TACAATCAAAGAGCATTCTGAACCCCACCAACGATAGAATTGGACCAAACTTCCCACACAGAACCCCCATGAGCAACAGAAAATACTATGTTTTCTGATGGTCTTTGGCAACGCCTCTGACACCCCCTCGTGACCCCCACAGGGGTCCCAACCCCCAGGTTGAGAAACACAGCTCTACTGTAATTGGTTTGGGGCAGTTGGGAATCAATGGAAAGGAACTGTATCTGCACTAGAATGAATGGAACTCCCAGCCACAAGATCCCATAGTATGTTCTGTCGCCACTGGACCTGAAATGAAGTGCCTTTAAGAGAGGATGTATGGCTTGAATCCAGCGGGAAGCCAGGGGGCCCCAAAAGGAGCCTTTAGAGAAATTTCCCTCATTAAACAGTCTTTAGGAGGCTTGAGCTTAAATATAACAGTCTTTTATTGATGAACAAACAGGAATTGTAAAGCTTTCTTGGTAAAGAAACCAGTTCTCTCAAACTTGTCCACAGGGAACAGGCACTATCTTCAATAAAAAAAATCCCCTTTCTAGCTCCTCCCAGGCTACTGTGAACCTAAACCTGACTGATTTGAATCCACTACCGGCTGAACTGCATCTCAGAACCGAGCAGACGTACCAGCAGGCCTGTAGTCACTTAGCTGGAGATCTTGACGATTAGAGCTGTTATTCCCTCCGGAATTCCTCAGGGCTGTAAGGCTGTTTCCCCGGAACCTTTGGGAATCTTTAGAGGCTCTTAAGACTGTTCTCCCCCGGGAAGTCTTAAGGGACGAAGCCTTTGTACAGGAGGACGTCTGTATACATCCTCTGCATTGACTTCCTTTGCTGAGACTAACTGAAAAATGGCCCCTTCCCTCCAAAAAACCCAGAGAGGGGCGGGACCAGGGATCCTAACTATAATTGACAGGTGGCTTGCCCTATGAATGCAGCCAAAGGAAGCCACCTATCTGCAAAGTCCCTGCAACTTAGGACTATGAACAAACACTCAGTGCAAAGCACAAAATTGGAGCCCCTGGAACAGCCATTCCACAACAACGTTCATCAAATTACAATATGGATCACACAAATGCCTTGCAGATAAGCATCAAAGGTGATTTGGGGGCAGATACTACCAGGGATCCATAGTCCACAAAAAGGGGATTTTTCTGAGCGCTGCTACAAAGCACCAGCGAACAACTTGAATGCCTCTCCTATTTCCCCATTATGAAACATTTTCCATATTTTCCACTCATTTGGAAATCAATTGGCACTCCGGGAAGAATCTCTATCAAACAGAAAGACTTGCTACAAGAGAAAGAAGGAGGTGGGAAGCAGCGGGAGGGTTTTTTTTCTCTCCTCCGTCTAAAAAAATAGTCCATTATTGAGACATCTTGCAACCGACAACAAGGGATGTGTAACAAATAGATTGGCCCTGGCTGCACAATCCCTCCAAGGGCTTCTTATTTGAAAGAAGAAAAGAGCTGTGGTTTGGAAGCTCTCCATTCCTTTTGTCGAACAAGGCCCGAAACAGCGCGGCGGCAGAGCTCTCTGGCGGCTTCCCGGCGACTCGACAAGGAGCCATGCTGAGGAGACACATCTTGTGGGGAGAAGCCATTGTACAATCCGCAGACAAAGTCGTTTCCGGCACGCCGCGTCTGCGGACAGGGCCGTTGAAGGCACCCAACAAGAGGGTTGGGGTGGGAAAACTTTCTTCAACGTTGGACTCGTTTTTAATGGGTTTGGGGAGTGCTGGATTTGAAAGACACAGAAATGTGGTGTCCGTTCTGTTGTCACTCCAGTTCTGCAATCCTCAACTGAATGCAGACATTCAACGGCGGATAAAAATGTTTTTGGAGGGGAATGTGGCAACACGACAAGAATCCTACATTAGCCCTCTCTCTGCCTCTCTCTCAGCTTGGCCTCCCTCTCAGTGTGGTTGTTTTGCAAAGCAAATGGGGAAAAGGAAGACACATGTGAGCACACTTTGGGTACACTAGAACAGTGTTTCTCAATCTGGTGGTCAGCACCCCTCGGGGGGTCGCGAGGGGGGAGTTAGAGGGGTCACTAAAGACAATCAGAAAACACAAACGCCCTCCTCCGCTGTGATTGGCTGGCCTCTCCATCAAGAGGAGGGCTGTTTCTGAGATACCAAGTGAGGAGAGCAGGCGTGCTTGGTGCATGGCAGCATGGTGCGCATGTGCAAGCGAGGGAGAGCGTGAGAGGCTGGAGGGAGCCTCACACCAGCAAGTCCATTCAAGGCATGGGAGTTCTGTGTGCTAAGTTTGGCCCAGTTCTATCCTTGGTGGGGTCCAGAATGCTCTTTGGTTTTGGTGAACTATAAATCCCAACAACTACAACTCCCAAATGTCAAGGATTCTTTTCCCCAAATGCCCACATTTGGGCATATTGAGTATTTGTGCCAAGTTTGGACAAGGTCCATCATTGTTTGAATCCACAATGCACTTTGGATGTAGGTGAACTACAACTCCAAAACCCTTCCAGTATTTTCTGTTGGTCTTGGGAGTTCTGTGTCATGCTCCCCATGCTCTATTCCGCTTTGGTTAGACCACACCTGGAATATTGTGTACAATTCTGGGCACCACAATTGAAGAGAGATATTGGCAAGCTGGAATGTGTCCAGAGGAGGGCGACTAAAATGATCAAGGGTCTGGAGAACAAGCCCTATGAGGAGCGGCTTAAGGAGCTGGGCATGTTTAGCCTGAAGAAGAGAAGGCTGAGAGGAGATATGATAGCCATGTACAAATATGTGAGAGGAAGCCACAGGGAGGAGGGAGCCAGCTTGTATTGTGCTTCCCTGGAGACTAGGATGCGGAACAATGGCTTCAAACTACAGGAGAGGAGATTCCATCTGAACATGAAGAAAAACTTCCTGACTGTGAGAGCCGTTCAGCAGTGGAACTCTCTGCCTTGGAGTGTGGTGGAGGCTCCTTCCTTGGAAGCTTTGAAACAGAGGCTGGGTGGCCATCTGTCAGGGGTGATTTGAATGCAATATTCCTGCTTCTTGGCAGAATGGGGTTGGACTGGATGGCCCAGGAGGTCTCTTCCAGCTCTTTGATTCTAGGATTCTATGATTCTATGCTTCTATGATCTGGACTAAACTTGGCACAAGTTTGGGGGAAATAGACCTCAACGTTTTGGAGTTGCTGTTGCTGGGATTAATAGTTGACCTATAATCAAAGAACATTATGAACTGCACCAACGATGGAAATGAACCAAATTTAGCACACGGAACTCTCATGACCAACAGAAAATACTGGATGGGTTTGGTGGTCATTGGTCTTAAGTTTTGGAGTCGTAGTTCACCTCCATCCAGAGAGCATTGTGGACCATGCTGCCATGCACCAAGCACGCCTGCTCTCCTCACTTGGTATCTCAGAAACAGCCCTCCCCTTGATGGAGAGGCCAGCCAATCACAGCGGAGGAGGGCTTTTGGTGGGAGGATTCACCTTCAGCTGCCAAAAAGGAAGAGAAGGTCTGGTGGAGAGATCTTCAGGCTTCTCTGCCAAAGGAGTTCCTAAAACCATCAGAAATATATGCTTTCATAGAATCATAGAATCCTAGAGTTGGAAGAGACCTCCTGGGCCATCATCCAGTCCAACCCCATTCTGCCAAGAAGCAGGAATATTGCATTCAAATCACCCCTGACAGATGGCCATCCAGCCTCTGTTTCAAAGCTTCCAAAGAAGGAGCCTCCACCACACTCCGGGCAGAGAGTTCCACTGCTGAACGGCTCTCACAGTCAGGAAGTTCTTCCTCATGTTCAGATGGAATCTCCTCTCTTGTAGTTTGAAGCCACTGCTCCATTGCGTCCTAGTCTCCAGGGAAGCAGAAAACAAGCTTGCTCCCTCCTCCTCCCTGTGGCTTCCTCTCACATATTTATACATGGCTATCATATCTCCTCTCAGCCTTCTCTTCTTCAGGCTAAACATGCCCAGCTCCTTAAGCCGCTCCTCATAGGGCTTGTTCTCCAGACCCTTGATCATTTTAGTCGCTCTCCTCTGGACACATTCCAGCTTGTCAATCTCTCTCTTGAATTGTGGTGCCCAGAATTGGACACAATATTCCAGGTGTGGTCTAACCAAAGCGGAATAGAGCATGGGGAGCATGACTTCCCTAGATCTAGACACTATGCTCCTATTGATGCAGGCCAAAATCCCATTGGCTTTTTTTGCCGCCACATCACATTGTTGGCTCATGTTTAACTTGCTGTTCACGAGGACTCCAAGGTCTTTTTCACACGTCCTGCTCTCAAGCCAGGCATTGTCCCCCATTCTGTATCTTTGCATTTTGTTTTTTCTGCCAAGATCTTTGGTGACCCCTCTGAAACCCACACACGCCACCCCCAAGGATCTTGACCTCCAGGTTGATAAATGCTGGCCTAGAGCCACTACCTCCTATTTGTAACATTATAGATTTCCAGGCAAACCGTGGCATCTAATAAGGATCAGAGGGTTCGTGAAGCTGGAGTTCTCCCATCATTAACTCAAGGCTGAGTTCCTTCCTGCCTTGCTTCCTCTGTCCCCTTTGCCATGTTATGCGGTGCGATGGTACAAGTCTCCGAGGAAGCTATTAATCTGACAGAATCCTTTAAAGCAAACATCAACCAGATCGCCCTCCTGAGCCTAGATGGAAATGCTTTCCCACCGGATCAGACGGAACCCGGCGGGGCTCACCCCCTCCAACGCCGCGGCTGTGAAGCGAGGACGGTTTTGTTTTTAATCAAGGCGGCTTGATCAAGTTGATGGGTGCAAAAGCATTCCAAAATCATCTTTTTGAAAACTCTCAGATCTTGTTTTTGTTAGGATGTTCCTGAATTCGTAGCATTCATTGCACACTGCTGCCGGCCTAAACAAGGCCTCTTGCCTTATGAACATCACCCAGTGCTTCAAGGGCTTGCTAAGAAGCACACTTGGAGAAAACCAGGCGTTCAAGGGAGTTCAAGGGAGTTTCTCAAGAGTGAAATACTCAAGGAACAATTGCAAACTGTGCCAACAAAGAGAAAAAATAGGACAAGTGCAAAGAAGTCAGAATGGATGTCCAAAGAACTTCTAACTGTGCTAAGATGCAAAAGAGATATGCACAAGAAGTGGAAAAAGGGAGAAATCACCAAAGAAGAATTCAAGCAAATAGCCAACACCTGTAGGAAAAAGGTCCGCAAGGCTAAAGCACAAAACGAGCTCAGGCTTGCCAGGGACATTAAAAACAATAAAAAGGGCTTCTTCAAAGTCCACCAATATTCACATTTGGGCACATTGAGGATTCATGCCAACTTTGGTCCAGATCCATCATTGTCCTTGGTTACAAGCAGCAGTGTTGGGTCATTCCTTGTCTGCAAGAGCAGGAAAAGCTGCTCCTAAATTTCAACTGAACTTTAAGGGCTCTCGCAATCTCTCTCTCCAAGGTGCTAAAGCCTATCTCAAAAATAGATCCAGCACCTTAGAGAGCTCTGTTATATTTTGACGTGGGAGCAACTGGGGAGAAGAGGTAGAGCATGCAAAGCCACATGTATGACTCTGCTGAGACCGGGCATTGGGAGGACAAAATATCCCTGCGGACGGCTGAGGATGAATTACAAAAGTCACATAGATATCAAATATATCTCCCTCTTGGCCGGGAAAGTTGCATGTAAACAATGAAGCTTGAAGGAAAACCGGTACGCTGCGGGAGTGGCCACTGTATTTCCTTCTTGCTCCCTCCAAACATACTTCCCAGATAAATTCAAATTCTTTTCATTCTGCAAGTATCGTAAGTCATGTAAATATCTGATATGCAGGATGGATTTTCATTCACTGGACCACATTTGGTACAAATGCCCAATATACCCAAATTTGAATACTGGTCGAGTTATAGAGGAGTTGATTTTGTCATTTGGGAGTTGTAGTTGCTGGGATTTATAGTTCACCTTCATGACCAACAGAAAATTTATAGTTTATCGTTTATAGATTTATAGTTCACCATTATAGATTTATAGTTCACCATTCCACCAACGATGGACTCCCATGACCAATGGAAAACACTAGAAGGGTTTGGTGGGCATTGACCTTGAGTTTGGGAATTGTAGTTCACCTACATCCAGAGAGCACTGTGGATTCAAACAATGATAGATCTGGACCAAACTTGGCATGAATACTCAATATGCCCAAATGTGAACATTGGTGGAGTTTGGGGAAAATAGATCTTGACTTTTGGGAGTTGTAGTTGCTGGGATTTATAGTTCATTACAATCAAATAACATTCTGAACCCCCTAACAATAGATTTGGGCCAAACGTCTCGCACAGAATCCCCATGCCTTGAAGGGACATGCTGGAGCAAACTTGACATGAATACTCAATATGCCCAAATGTGAACATTGGTGGAGTTGGGGAAAAATAGACCTTGACATTTGGGTGTTGTCGTTGCTGGGATTTATAGTTCATGACCAACAGAAAATTTATAGTTTATAGATTTATAGTTTATAGATTTATAGTTCACCATTATAGATTTATAGTTCATCATTCCACCAACGATGGACTCCCATGACCAATGGAAAACACTACAAGGGTTTGGTGGGCATTGACCTTGAGTTTTGGAGTTGTAGTTCACCCTACATCCAGAGAGCACCGTGGATTCAAACAATGATAGATCTGGACCAAACTTGGCATGAATACTCAATATGCCCAAATGTGAACATTGGTGGAGTTGGGGAAAAATAGACCTTGACATTTGGGTGTTGTCGTTGCTGGGATTTATAGTTCATGACCAACAGAAAATTTATAGTTTATAGATTTATAGTTTACAGATTTATAGTTCACCATTATAGATTTATAGTTCATCATTCCACCAACGATGGACTCCCATGACCAATGGAAAACACTACAAGGGTTTGGTGGGCATTGATCTTGAGTTTTGGAGTTGTAGTTCACCCTACATCCAGAGAGCACCGTGGATTCAAACAATGATAGATCTGGACCAAACTTGGCATGAATACTCAATATGCCCAAATGTGAACATTGGTGGAGTTTGGGGGAAAATAGACCTTGACATTTGGGTGTTGTCGTTGCTGGGATTTATAGTTCACCTTCATGACCAACAGAAAATTTATAGTTTATAGATTTATAGTTTATAGATTTATAGTTCACCATTATAGATTTATAGTTCATCATTCCACCAACGATGGACTCCCATGACCAATGGAAAACACTACAAGGGTTTGGTGGGCATTGACCTTGAGTTTTGGAGTTGTAGTTCACCCTACATCCAGAGAGCACCGTGGATTCAAACAATGATAGATCTGGACCAAACTTGGCATGAATACTCAATATGCCCAAATGTGAACACTGGTGGAGTTTGGGAAAAATAGACCTTGACATTTGGGTGTTGTAGTTGCTGGGATTTATAGTTCACCTACAATCAAAGAGCATTCCGAACCCCCTAACAATAGAATTGGGTCAAACTTCCCACACAGAATCCCCATGCCTTGAAGGAACATGCTGGCACGAGCCTCCCTCCAGCCTCACATGCTCTTCCTGACATGCGTGGCACACTACCATGTGCCAGGCACATCTCCTCTCCTTGATTGGAGTCTCCTTTTGGCTGAGAGACGAGCTGAGAGGCTGGCCAATCACAGCAGGAGGAGGGCGTTTGGTGGGAAGATGTTTCCAAAAATGAAGAGAAGGACAGGCGGAGAGATCTTCACCCTTCGGTGCCAAAGGGGTTCCTAAGAATATCTGAAATATGTATTTTCTGATGGTCTTTGGTGACCCCTCCGAAACCCCCTTATGATCCTCTCCAAGGCTCATGACCAACAAGTTGAAGAACACTGTGATAGAGAGTGGAAACCTAGGAAGAAGGAAGCTCAGAGACTGAGAAATAGAGAAACAACCAGCCCCCCTGAAGAGACCATCCCTTACGTCAACTGAAATGCAAGCGGGTGGGAAAAGCAGCAAACTGCCAACTTGGACATATTCGCAGCAGGGTTCAGAAAGTTGAGCCACAATGTACGAATGAAAAGATATTTGATCCACAAAACGACGGGGTCAAGCCGGGAGAGTTCGCCCTGTCCAGCTTTGCCGTCTTCGTTCCAAGAACACCTTTCAAGGGTCACTAAGGAATGGGTCTTGTGCACCCCACTAAGGTACCTCTGCATAGGTCCTGTCGTATACCAGAGCAGGAACACCTCTGACCTTAAACACCACACCAGCTTGGTAAAAGCAGCAAGCAGTTTATTGAAGAATACATGTAGGCTTGAGGCTCAGGCGTCGGCGGTGTTTGGGAGGGTTTTTGCACAATTGAGACTCATGCGCCAACTGCGACCGTACCTCGCGAAGGCTGATCTGGCCGGGGTGGTCCATGCCTTGGTCACCTCCAGACTGGACTACTGCAATGCGCTCTACGTGGGGCTGCCCTTGAAAACGGCTCGGAAATTCCAACTGGTCCAACGAGCAGCAGCCAGGATGTTAACTGGGGCCCCTTACAGAGAGAGGTCAACCCTCCTGTTCAAGGAGCTCCACTGGCTGCCGTTTATTTTCCGAGCCCAATTTAAGGTGCAGGTGCTTACCTACAAAGCCCTGAATGGTTTGGGACCATCCTACCTGCGTGACCACATCTCCGTCTACGAACCCACGCGTTCACTTCGGTCATCTGGAGAAGCCCTGCTCGTGATCCCGCCTGCGTCGCAAGTGCATTTGGTGCAGATTCGCAGCTTGGGTGTGACTCTGGATTCTTCGCTAAGCTTGGAACCCCAAGTTTCAGCGGTTTCCAGAGGAGCATTTGCACAGCTTCGGCTCGTGCGCCAGCTGCGCCCGTATCTTGGGAAGTCGGACTTGGCCACGGTAGTCCACGCTCTTGTCACATCCCGTATAGATTACTGCAACGCGCTCTACGTGGGGTTGCCTTGAAGACTGCTCGGAAGCTTCAGATGGTCCAGCGGGCAGCAGCCAGGTTTGCTAACGGGAGTGGCACTCAGGGAGCACACCACTCCTCTGCTGCGCCAGCTCCACTGGCTGCCAGTTTGCTACCGGGCACAATTCAAAGTGCTGGCTTTAGCCTTTAAAGCCCTAAACGGTTCTGGCCCTACTTACCTCTCCGAACGCATCTCCACCTATGAACTGGCGAGGACGTTAAGATCGTCCGGGGAGGCCCTGCTCTCGGTCCCGCCGGCGTCACAAGCGCGGTTGGCGGGGACGAGAGACAGGGCCTTCTCGGTGGTGGCCCCTCGGCTATGGAATGCCCTACCAGTGGACATCAGGCAGGCCCCTTCGTTACTGGTGTTTCGGAGGAGGGTGAAGACGTGGCTCTATGAACAGGCATTTGGATAACTATGCAATGACAACTAACTCAGTAAGACGGCATTTGAACAAGGAACGGAAAAGGACTGTGAGAACGGGATCTGATTCTAATTGAGGCGTTGATGACTATGTGTGTTGTTTGTGTATGTGCGTCTTATATATTGTTTAGTGTTGCCCATTTTTATTGTAAACCGCATTGAGTCGCCGTCTCAGGCTGATAAATGCGGTATACAAATGGAGTAAATAAATAAGTAAAATAAATAAATTTTCCGTGGTGGCCCCCCGACTCTGGAACACCCTCCCCAAAGATCTCAGACAGGCCCCTACATTGGCAGTCTTCAGAAAGAACTTGAAGACCTGGCTGTTCCGATGTGCCTTCCCAGATTAGGAAATCTCCAATACCAAGTCCCAGAAGCACTTTACTAGAACTAAGATTGCTGCACACCGCACACTGCACTTATTTTATAATCCTTACATATCACCTGTCACATCAGCACTTTTAATCCTGTACCCTTTACTCTGGCCCGGCCCAGTTTTATTGTGTTTTAGTGTATTGTTTATTGCCTGTTGTTTATATTGCTTTAATTGTTTTAATTTGCCTTAGGTTTTGTATTGTTATCTTGCGTGTTGAGGCCTTGGCCTTTGTAAGCCGCACGGAGTCCTTCAGGAGATGCTAGCGGGGTACAAATACAGTTTAATAATAATAATAATAATAATAATAATAATAATAATAGGCAAAAAGCAAAAACAGTAAAGTTCCAAAACAGAAAAGCCCATAAGCTTCAAGGGAAAACAAGATGTATAAGTACAAAACATCCATGAAATAAACCACATGAAAAATGTATAATATCTCAAAGGACGACCACCTCACCCGCCTCATAGGAAACCTGCTACAAAACAGGAGCTTCTTTGTTGAGTTCCAGGGCCAGAGAAGCAGATGGCGGAAACAGAAGAACGGCCTGCCTCAGGGGAGTGTGCTTGCTCCATCCATGTTCAACATCTACACAAATGACCAGCCACTGCCAGAAGGGACAGAGAGCTTCATCTATGCTGACGATCGTGCCATTACTGCTCAAGCAGGGAGCTTTGAGATGGTTGAACAGAAGCTCTCTGAAGCTCTAGGTGCTCTTACTGCCTATTACAAGGGAAACCAGCTGATCCCTAATCCATCTAAAACAGAGACATGTGCCTTTCATCTCAAGAACAGAGAAGCATCCCGAGTTCTGAAGATCACCTGGGAAGGAATCCCACAGGAGCATTGCAGCACACCCAAATACCAGGGAGGAGTCACTCTGGACCGTGCTCTGACCTACAAGAAGCACTGCCCGAACATCAAGCTGCCTGGAGTCTTTTTTATGGCCTCATAAATCAGTTAATTTAGCCTCCCAACACTTTAAGGTGGTACCTTATTTTCCTACTTGACAGATGCAACTGTCTTTCGGGTTGCAAAAGTCGACAACAGGCTACACAATTTGTTGGAAACCCACTCATAGAATCACAGAATCATAGAATCAAAGAGTTGGAAGAGACCTCATGGGCCATCCAGTCCAACCCCATTCTGCCAAGAAGCAGGAATATTGCATTCAAATCACTCCTGACAGATGGCCAACCAGCCTCTGTTTGAAAACTTCCAAAGAAGGAGCCTCCACCACACTCTGGGGCAGAGAGTTCCACTGCTGAACGGCTCTCACAGTCAGGAAGTTCTTCCTCGTGTTCAGATGGAATCTCCTCTCTTGTAGTTTGAAGCCATTGTTCCATTGCGTCCTAGTCTCCAAGGAAGCAGAAAACAAGCTTGCTCCCTCCTCCCTGTGGCTTCCTCTCACATATTATACATGGCTATCATATCTCCTCTCAGCCTGCTCTTCTTCAGGCTAAACATGCCCAGCTCCTTAAGCCGCTCCTCATAGGGCTTGTTCTCCAGACCCTTGATCATTTTAGTCGCCCTCCTCTGGACACATTCCAGCTTGTCAATATCTCTCTTCAATTGTGGTGCCCAGAATTGGACACAAGATTCCAGGTGTGGTCTAACCAAAGCAGAATAGAGCATGGGGAGCATTACTTCCCTAGATCTAGACACTAGGCTCCTCTTGATGCAGGCCAAAATCCCATTGGCTTTTTTTGCCGCCACATCACATTGTTGGCTCATGTTTAACTTGTTGTCCATGAGGACTCCCAAGATCTTTTTCACACGTACTGCTCTCGAGCCAGGCATTGTCCCCCATTCTGTATCTTTGCATTTCGTTTTTCCTGCCTAAGTGGAGTATCTTGCATTTGTCCTGTTGAACTTCATTTTGTTAGTTTTGGCCCATCATCTCTCTAATCTGTCAAGATCGTTTTGAATCCTACTCCTGTCCTCTGGAGTCTTGGCTCTCCCTCCCAATTTGGTGTCGTCTGCAAACTTGATGATCCTGCCTTCTAGCCCTTCATCTAAGTCATTAATAAAGATGTTGAACAGGACCGGGCCCAGGACGGAACCCTGCTTGTGGCACTCCACTCGTCACTTCTTTCCAAGATGAAGAGGAAGCATTAGGAGCACCCTCTGGGTTCGTCCATTTAACCAATTCCAGATCCACCTCACCGTAGTTTTGCCTAGCCCACATTGGACTAGTTTCCTTGCCAGAAGGTCATGGGGGACCTTGTCAAAGGCCTTACTGAAATCCAGACACGCTCCATCCACGGCATCATTCCCCGCATCTACCCAGCTTGTAACTCTATCGAAAAAAGAGATCAGGCCCTGTCTCGTATTTCCACGTACCAAGGAAGCATTATGATTGG
The DNA here is from genome assembly GCF_025583915.1 of Anolis sagrei ordinatus. Taxonomy (NCBI): domain Eukaryota; kingdom Metazoa; phylum Chordata; class Lepidosauria; order Squamata; family Anolidae; genus Anolis; species Anolis sagrei. Next base: position 38,369,772 of record NW_026844367.1, on the reverse strand, counting down.
TTCACCTGAGAGTCACCATAAGCCAGGAATGACTTGAAGGCACAGAACAGGAAGGAACATTGATTATACCTTTGCCATTCATGAAAGAGTTGGATAGTAAGTGAGGAAACAGAGGCCTTGGAAGTCCCGTCCTCCTCCGCAGCCCTGGACAAGAGGGACGAGGCGCCTTTAAATCACCCCGATCCCTTTCTGCAGACATGTCTTTGGCAGGAGGCCTCCTGGTCCCAAACCTGCAGAGTTAAATTTACCAGAATGACAACTGTATACTCAGGGTTTGGTTACCTAACAGCAGTTGCTGCTGTTTCACATTCATATCCAGATACAAGGAGAACGTCATCCCTCTAAAGCCCGGTTTGTGCTGAGCAGGGAGTGTGTGCCGGTTTATAATTGCCTTTGTAGTCTTCCCACCATCCTCTCTTCATGTTCTGAAATGTCATTATTCTGAATATTGGAGCAAATATTTATTTATTTATTTATTTATTTATTTACTACGCTTCTATACCGCCATTCTCAGCCCGAGGGCGACTCATGGCGGTTTACAAAATGGCACGATTCAATGCCCACAGCAGTACAAAGATAATGTAAACATTAGGCTTGGTTGATCAAGAAAAAATTTGGTTCTAAACTTGTTTCGTATCTCGGGGGCGCCCGCGTTTCTAATCTGAGAGGATTTCCGAAATTTCAAATTTCAAAATTTCGATATTTACGAAATTTCGTAAATATACGAATCGATTCGTTAATGGCGGACACGATTGCGCAATACGTGAAAAAAACCCTCCAAACGGGACGGGGGAACTTCTGAAGCTTCCCTCTCCCTCTGTGGTTGACTGTTGGTGTGATAAAACTAACAACAACTCTATATATTATATTATATTATCAAAAAACTGTCCCAAGCCCAGAGCACGTCCAAAAGCAGAAGATTAAGTCAGAATGAGATGTCCACTAGGCCTGGGTAACAACGGAAAAATTTGTTTATAAAATCGATTTGTATTTGGGGGTTTTTTTTGTTTCGATATTTAAAATAATTACAAAATTTTCCTTTTAAAAAGTTCGATATTTACGAAATTTCGTAAATGGTAAAAAATTAACGAATCGATTTCCGAAACAATAACGAATCGATTTCCGGAACAATAACGAATCGATTCGTTAAATACGCTAAAAAACCTCCAAAACCTTGTGAAGCTTCCCTCTCCCTCTGTTGTTGACTGTTGGTGTGATATTATAATTTTTTTTCACTAATTAAAAAAAAAACTTGCCCCAGACATGCGGAAATAATAACGAAACGACCTCAGAACAATAACGAAACGAATACAATATCGAAATACGAAGCATTTACAAAACGTTTTTGAAAATTCGTTTTTTTTAATAATTGCTCCAATGGTTCGTTATCGTTTTGTAATTGAAAAAATTAACGAATTATTAATGAATTACGAATTAACGAAACGAAACCGCCCAGCCCTAGCTTCCCTCTCCCTCTGTGGTTGACTGTTGGTGTGATAAAACTAACAACAACTCTATATATTATATTATATTATCAAAAAACTGTCCCAAGCCCAGAGCACGTCCAAAAGCAGAAGATTAAGTCAGAATGAGATGTCCATCCAAAAACAATCCGGAGTCAGAACGGAGTCCGCACTTACAGGAATCCAGTCTTTAAAACGCTTTAAAACGGCTTGTCTTAACCCAGCTAAACGTCTTCCTATTATTATTATTCTATATTATATTATATTATTATTATTAAGAATGGATGGCCATCTGTCAGGGGTGCTTTAATATACAATTATATTAATATAATAACATACAATTATAACATATAATATAATATAATAATATACAATTATAATAATATAATAATATACAATTATAATATAATATAATAATATAATATAATAATACATACGAAAATAATTACGAAAATTGGAAAAATTGTTTCGATTCTTAATTACTCCTCACACTATTCCTGCATGGCTCGATATTGGATCGAAAGCTAATTTAAATACGAATTCATAACGAGTTTAGAAACTAACGAACATGATCAACCAAGCCTAGTAAACATTAAAAACCTAACATTAATAAACATAATAAAAAACCATAAGTCCTCCGCATTTCATTACCAATCATTATCCAGTCACGTTGTCCAACCGTTCCAAGATCAGAGTTTAACAGCTACACTGCGTTTGGGAAAGCCTGCTCATATAGCCAGGTTTTAACTTTTTTTGTGAAACGTTAAGAGGGTGGAGGCTGATCTAATGTCCCTGGGGAGGGCATTCCACAACCGAGGGGCCACCACTGTGAAGGCCCTATCTCTCATCCCCGCCAGTTGAGTCTGAGAAGCCTCCTAAACGACTCCAACCCAGTTTACCTGTCCGAACGGATTCTCCCCTACGAACCATCCAGATTGTTAAGATCTTCTGGAGGGGCTCTCCAGGCCAGTGGATACTCCCCCTCAGACATCAGGAGAGCTGCAAGACTGAGAAGAAGCCACGAGAATAAAGATGAAGATCCACCCAGAGGGAAAGTGTTCTTGCCAGACATCAAGGGAACCACTGACCGCAGAGGGAAGCTGATGAGCAAACACAACATACAAACTATCTACAGACCCACCAAGAAAATCCTACAAATTCTCTGTTCTGCAAAGGACAAGAGGGATCCTCTCACTTCTGCAGGAGTCTACCGTATACCATGCAGCTGTGCACAAGTCTACATAGGGACCACCAAACGCAGCATTGCCCAAACACGCATCAAGGAACATGAAAGGCACTGCAGACTCCTTCAACCAGAGAAGTCAGCCATAGCAGAGCACCTGATGAACCAGCCTATACACAGCATATTATTTGAGAACACAGAAGTGCTGGACCACACCAACAACCACGATGTCAGGCTACACAGAGAAGCCATTGAAATCCACAAGCATGTGGACGATTTCAACAGAAAGGAAGAGACCATGAAAATGAACAAAATCTGGCTACCAGTATTAAAAAACTCTAAAATTACAACAGTACGACAACAGAGAGGAAACAAACAAGGACATCTAATCACCTCTCAACAAAAGATTTCTCCAGGCACTGCCACGCAATCAAATGCTAATCAAGGTGGTCAGTTGAAACATTCACACCTAGCTCCAGCAGACAAGAGTCCTTAGTCCCACCCTGGTCATTCCACAGATATATAAACCCCCTTTCCTAGTTCCAACAGACCTCACTACCTCTGAGGATGTTTGCCATAGATGCAGGTGAAACGTCAGGAGAGAATGCCTCTAGACCTGCGAGGGGACATCAGAGGGGTCACCAAAGACCAGCAGGAAACACAGCATTTTCTGTTGCTCATGGGGGTTACATGTGGGAAGTTTGGCCCAATTCTATCGTTGGTGGAGTTCAGATTGCTCTTTGATTGTAGGTGAACTATAAATCCCAGCAACTACAACTCCCAAATGTCAAGGTTTATTTCCCCCCAACCCCCACCAGTGTTCACATATGGGCATATTGAGTTTTCATGCCAAGTTTGGTCCTGATCCACCATTGCGTGAGTCCACAGTGCTCTCTGGATGTAGGTGAACTACAACTCCTGAACTCAAGGTCAATGCCCACCAAACCATTCCAGTGTGTTCTGTTGGTCATGCAAGTCCTGTATGCCATGTTTGGTTGAATTCCATCATTGGTGGAGTTCAGAATGCTCTTTGATTGTAGGTGAACTATAAATCCCAGCAACTACAACTCCCAAATATCAAGGTCTATTTCCCTTAAACTCCATCTGTGTTCATATTTGAGCAAATGGAATATTAGTGCCAAGTTTGGTCCAGATCCATAATTGTTTTGAGTCCACAGTGCTCTCTGGATGTAGGTGAACTACAAGTCCAAAACTCAAGGTCAATGCACACCAAAACCTTTCAGTATTTTCTGTTGGTATTTGGGAGTTCTGTGTGCCAAGATTGGTTCAGTTCCATTGTTGATGGAGTTCAGAATGCTCTTTCATAGAATCATAGAATCCTAGAGTTGGAAGAGACCTCCTGGGCTATCATCCAGTCCAACCCCATTCTGCCAAGAAGCAGGAATATTGCATTCAAATCACCCCTGACAGATGGCCATCCAGCCTCTGTTTAAATGCTTCCAAAGAAGGAGCCTCATCCACACTCCGGGGCAGAGAGTTCCACTGCTGAACGGCTCTCACAGTCAGGAAGTTCTTCCTCATGTTCAGATGGAATCTCCTCTCTTGTAGTTTGAAGCCATTCTTCCATTGCGTCCTAGTCTGCAATGAAACAGAAAACAAGCTTTCTCCCTCCTCCTCCCTGTGGCTTCCACTCATCATATCTCCTCTCAGCCTTCTCTTCTTCAGGCTAAACATGCCCAGCTCCGTAAGCCGCTCCTCATAGGGCTTGTTCTCCAGACCCTTGATCATTTTAGTCACCCTCCTCTGGACACATTCCAGCTTGTCAATATCTCTCTTCAATTGTGGTGCCCAGAATGGGACACAATATTCCAGGTGTGGTCTAACCAAAGAGGAATAGAGCATGGGGAGCATGACTTCCCTCAATCTAGACACTAGGCTCCTCTTGATGCAGGCCAAAATCCCATTGGCTTTTTTTGCCGCCACATCACATTGTTGGCTCATGTTTAACTTGTTGTCCATGAGGACTCCAAGATCTTTTCCACATGTACTGCTCTCGAGCCAGGCGTCCCCCATTTTGTATCTTTGCATTTCCCTGGCAAGCCTGAGCTCGTTTTGTGCTTTATCCTTGCGGACCTTTTCCCTACAGGTGTTGGCTATTTGTTTGAATTCTTCTTTGGTGATTTCTCCCTTTTTCCACTTCTTCTGCATGTCTCTTTTGTGTCTTAGCACACTTAGAAGTTCTTTGGACATCCATTCTGGCTTCTTTGCACTTGTCCTATTTTTTCTCTTTGTTGGCACAGTTTGCGATTGCGCCTTGAGTGTTTCACTCTTTTTTTTTATAATAGTTTTTTATTAAGATTTTAAGAATAACATCGAAAGAGGGAGAATATTAAAAAAGATGATAGGAAAGTAGGAAAAAAAGTAAGAAGTACATCCCCCTACCCCCAAGTCCACCAGAAAATACAAAAATATAAAAGACACAAAAAAAACGAAAGGAAAAAAAAGAAAAAAAATAAGATAAAAATTGACTTCCATCTCTCCATCAGGTGTTGTGTCCTCAATGATTTTTCCATTATATCCACTTCATAATGTTCCTCTTATTTATTTATTTATTTATTTCCTTTTCGTAGTTTTCATATAGAGTCCAATCTGTCCTCTTTATCAGGTTCCCGGTATTCTTTTTCAAGAAAAAAGTTAATTCGTCCATTTCTCTTATTTCTCTTAATTTCCCTAACCACTCTTCAGTGGTAGGGATATCTTCCTGTTTCCAAAACTTTGCCAATAATATTCTCGCCGCTGTTGTAGCATAGGTAAATAGTCTATCTTCGTTCTCATCTAATTGTAATTCCAAATCTGTAAATCCCAATAGATAATATTCTGGTTTCTTCTTAAAGACTCTCTTCAAAAAATTTTGTAGCTCTTCATGTACTTTCGTCCAATACTTCTCTATTTCTTTACACGTGTACAGAAGTTGATTGTAAATGATATGATTATAACTGTATTTGTGTTTGCACTGGTTGCCCTAATGCTGGAGCGGCCTAGCTGTGAGGAGTGTGTTACCATGGAAACGATGCTGTAGAGAAGTGGGAGGAGCTTAGAGAGGAGAGTTTTTGAAAAGCGACAGTTAAAGTCAGTTGGGGGTTTAGGCTCAGAGGAATGAAGAGTTAGGTTTTAGGCTCAGGGAAATGAAGTGTTGAGAGAGAGAGTGGGAAGTAGAGAAGCAGTGTTTGTGAATAGTCAGAGGTTTCTTCAGTTTAGGAAGGCTGAAGGGGAAACCTTATTAGTTTCATTAGTTAGAGAAGACTAATAGAAGCTTGTTTAGATCACTAGTTAAAAGTGAACTAGAGATCTGAGGTTTGATCACGGAAGGGTCAAACAGGAAGACTATTCACCTCAGGAACCATTGTTTAATAAAGTGCTTCACCACAGCAAAGGTTATTTATAAGTTGTAACATCAGAAGACTGAACTGTATCGCAACCAAGTTATATGTAACGTTCTCCAAGTATTTTCCAAGTTTATCACCAAACTGCAACCATACGCTTTGTTTCAAAATAAACTTGTTCTCTTTGATTTTAAGACTGCCTCATCTCCATTAATTCTGCGTTCAGTGTGCCCAATCTCCCAAAATTACCTCACATCACAAATTGGTGGCACCATTAAGAATAATAAATAATAAATCGTAACTTCTCTCTCCTGAAACATCCATTCTGGTTTCTTTGCACTTGTCCTATTTTTTCTCTTTGTTGGCACAGTTTGCAATTGCGCCTTGAATATTTCACTCTTGAGAAATTCCCATCCATCCATAACTCCCTTGTCTTTTAGTATCTGTGTCCACGGAATGCTGCTCAGTGTTTCCTTCATTTTTCGGAAATCAGCTCTTCTAAAGTCCAAAATGCAGGTTTGACTTGTCTTAGTTTCGACCTTCCTTTGTACCTCAAATTGCAGGAGCACAAATGACTGTTATGAAGTAGCAACGAAAACAATATTATGGTTGGGGGTCACCACAACATGAGGGGCAGTGTTAAGGGGTCACGGCATTAGGAAGGTTGAGAACCACTGCTCTAGACCATGGCCATATAGCCTGAAAAAACCTACAGCAACCCAATCATCATCATCATCATCATTATAAAGCAGGAATGAAATAATTCAGAGGCCACTTTTCCATCTGCTCTTTGCAACATCCGAGTCCCGCAAAGCCTCCGATTCTACTGAAAGCACCAGAAAGCTACATTCTCGTGTTGCATACTTAGCAGCAAAAGAGTGAAAAAATGTTCTTTGGCTGCTTCCTCCCCGCAAAAACGCTGCCAATCTCCGAACCTTAGAAGCCTCCGCGTCCCTCGGGGCGAGATTAAAAACTTCCTGTTTCAAAACTGTATTATGGATCTTGTTGTTACTGACAGGGAAAGGAGAGCTCAAAAGCCTTCCAAGAAATCCGACTTGGAAAACTGCACTTTGCTGCTCGCCGCGTGCCAAGGAATTGGATTCAAATAGCGCCGTTCTCTCTCTCTCTCTTTCTTCCAAGGATTATTCTGAAATCTCTGGCACTTCTGCAAGAATCCCAAACTGCTCAAGTCAAATCTGTTGCATATTATTAAGAAAAAGTATTAAATATATCGATGCACAAATCCAATAATGCGAACCCCATCTAATTATCTTCGCAACGGCTTTAAAACAGGATTTTTCTCTCTCTCGAAACAATGGTTGTAATGAATTAGCTCATTAGAAAACTGAGCAAACCGTGGACGCATCCCCAGCCCTGCGTAGATAAATTCGTCCAAAAAAAAAATCAAGTTGAATGACAAAATGGAAGTAGCGGAGCATGAACGCATCTCGATCTCGCGCAGATAATTCATGTGCGGAGCCATCAAACCGAACCCACAATTAAAGCACAACGAGATATTAATTTCGACATCATAATCTGTCTTCTCACATTTGGCAAAAAGGGATTGGTGAGATTCTTCCAGGGCTCCACAGCCTGCCATTCCTCACTCAAACTGCCTTGCTAATTTTTAATAACAGACTTACATGACAAACTTTATTAGTCCGTTCTTGGCTTGTGATTAATCTGGTCCTTTTTTTTTCTCGCCGAGATTTTAGCAATGATCAATTGTATTTCTGCTAAATTAAATGCAATAGGCCGGGGTATTCTGAATACGGTGGGGCTCATAATGGTTTGAACGTTGGGTTGTGACACTAGGAGCAGAGGCGGCCCTAGGTAATTTTCAATGGTAAGCAAACAGTATTTTGGCGCGCACCGCTCAACCAATCATCTATATATATAAAAATGCTCTGTGCATAATGAGTACCTTAAGAACAAAAGAACCAATGAACGAAATCACACCAAATTT
>NW_026844367.1:38292100-38351257 GCF_025583915.1 Anolis sagrei ordinatus | reverse complement strand
AAGAAAGATAACAAACCATTATCTACTGGGAAAGCCAAGAAAAACACTTTCCTTTTAGTTTTGGGTTCTGGAAAAGGTTTATAATGATTCATAGGAGTGAGTTGCCTCAGCTGAGGCAACATTGTTATTTTATCAAGTGCTCTGAGTTTCATGTACCAAATTTTTGCCAAGCCTAAGTTTTGCCTTGTTCTTGCTTTCAAGTGCTCTGAGTTTCATGTACCAAGTTTTTGCCAAGCCTAAGTTTTGCCTATGGGATTTTCCTTGTTTCATGTGTTTCAAGTGCCTTGTTGGTGGCGCAATGGGTGAAATCCCTGTGCCGGCAGGACTGAAGACTGACAGGTCACAGGTTCGAATCCGGGGAGAGGCAGATGAGCTCCCTGTATCAGCTCCAGCTACTCATGCAAGGACATGAGAGAAGCCTCCCACAAGGCTGATAAAACATCAAATCATCTGGGCATCCCTGGGCCAATTCTCTCACACCAGAAGCGACCCAGGTCACTCCTGACATGACAAAAAAGTGCCTTGTTTCATGGATTTCTATGTACTCCTGGATCTTGTTTCCCTTTAAAACTTACAGACTATTTTGAATTTTTACTATTTTGCTATTTTTTACTGCTTTGCCTACATATATTCTACATTAAACTGCTTGCTGATTTTACCAAGCTGGTGTGGTATTTAAGGTCAGAGGTTTTCCTGCTCTGGTGTACTACACATCCCATGGGTACTAAAAACTATGGATATTTAAATTCCATTGTACATAACAGAATTATTTTCTGGAATTAATAGATAGATAGATAGATAGATAGATAGATAGATAGATAGATAGATAGATAGATAGATGATGTGTGTGTGTGTGTGTGTATTTCAAGCAATGTATGCAGAATCTGTGAATGGAGGGGCAACTGCACATCCTTAAAAGAGCCCTCTGATATTAACTTGCTTTGTGCTCTAAAATATATTACATAAAGCAGCTGCTAGTATTGACTGCACGATTACTATAATTCTGTTATGTTGGGGAAATGATAAGTTTGTGAATTTTAGCCTGGGAGATGGCAGCTTATGGTGATGTAGTTCCTTTATGACTACTTGTATCATGCCAGAGCCAGAATAATAATAGTATTGCACCAGGAGTCTTGAAACCAGCATTTCAATCCTTACTCAGCCATGGGAACCCACTGGGTGACCTTGGGTGAGTCACACTCTCTCAGCCCCAGAAGAATGCAATGGCAAACCTCCTCTGGAGAAATCTCACCAAGAATTCTTGGAGTTGGTTCAGAACAAAACATTGACATTTGTAGTTTTAGGCTGATAGCTTAAGTAATTGGGCTTTTGCTATTAAGTGCTGACAATAAATATTTTTACAAAGTTCTTTGTGCTAATCTGATGCATAGTGCAGATCATTTAGAAGCATTGGTAAGCATGCTTTATGCAACAATGCTTTCTGTTCCTTTACTCAAGAGTTAAATGCTATCAGGTTAGCACATTTTAAGGTGTCTAAACCAATCAATCTTTGACGCCTGAGGAGCAACATAGACAAGTCTGTATTGCAATGTGATCTAGTAGGACCTCTGAGAGAAATATATTTGGTTACACAAGCCTTTGTAGACTTAAGTCTACTTCATCAGATGGTCAGTAATCCTGGCGGCACGCTTGGCCTTTGTGGCACAACACTGCATCCAAGCATATAGTCTGCTCTTCCCAGAGGAAGAATTGCAGGCCCATCACTAAAAGAGACCAAGAGATCACTGAGAACGGCAAGAAACACCAGCCACTGGAGAGTAAACACCTTCAAGTTTCCACAGAACAAGGTGTAAGTGTGGGTGAGGTTTTGCATCAAGGAAGGGACAGTACAGTCCAGGCATGGGCAAACTTTGGTCCTCCAGGTGTTTTGGACTCCAACTCCCACAATTCCTAATAACCAGTCTAAGAGAACATGTAAGGAGCACTGACCAATCTACTTTCTCTGCTGTGGAACCGCTTCTACCCTAGAATCATAGAGTTGGAAGAGACCTCATAGGCCATCCAGTCCAACCCCATTCTGCCAAGAAGCAGGAATATTGCATTCAAATCACCCCTGACAGATGGCCATCCAGCCTCTGTTTAAAAGCTTCCAAAGAAGGAGCCTCCACCACACTCCGGGGCAGAGAGTTCCACTGCTGAACGGCTCTCACAGTCAGGAAGTTCTTCCTCATGTTCAGGTGGAATCTCCTCTCTTGTAGTTTGAAGCCATTGTTCCGCGTCCTAGTCTCCAGGGAAGCAGAAAACAAGCTTGCTCTCTCCTCCCTGTGGCTCCCCTCCACTTAGGCAGGAAAAACGAAATGCAAAGATACAGAATGGGGGACAATATATGGCTCGAGATCTATGTGAAATAGATCTTGGAGTCCTCGTGGACAACAAGTTAAACATGAGTCAACAATGTGATGTGGCGGCAAAAAAGCCAATGGGATTTTGGCCTGCATCAATAGGAACATAGTGTCTAGGCCCAGGGAAATAATGCTACCCCTCTATTCCGCTTTGGTGAGACCACATCTGGAATATTGTGTCCAATCCTGGGTACCACAATTGAAGAGANGGGGCGACTCACAGCGGTGTACAACATAGAAAGAACAAGGTACAAAATTCAAAACACATCTAAAATATCTAAGTCCAGCATTAACAAAAAACATCATCATCAAAAACATCATCATTACTACAAAAGTCATTCCGCGTCGTCTCATAGTCCAAACCACAATCCAGTATCATTTTCCGTTGTTCCATTCCTTTCGTCATTACCAATTATTGAACTTCTTGTTCGAACACCTTCTTGAACAACCAAGTCTTTAATTTCCTGCGGAATATCAACAGCTAAGGAGCCAGTCTGATGTCCACGGGAAGGGTGTTCCACAGCTGAGGAGCCACCACCAAGAAGGCCCTATCTCTCGTCCCCACCAGCCGTGCCTGTGAGGCAGGCGGGATCGAGAGCAGGGCCTCCCCGGAAGATCTCAAAGTCCTGGTGGGCTCGTAGGTCGAGATGCGGTCGGATAGGCATCTTGGGCCGGAACTATCTCCTCTCAGCCTTCTCTTCTTCAGGCTAAACATGCCCAGCTCCTTAAGCCGCTCCTCATAGGGCTTGTTCTCCAGACCTTTTATCATTTTAGTCGCCCTCCTCTGGACACATTCCAGCTTGTCAATATCTCTCTTGAATTGTGGTGCCCAGAATTGGACACAATATTACAGGTGTGGTCTAACCAAAGCGGAATAGCGCATGGGTAGCATGACTTCCCTAGATCTAGACACTAGGCTCCTCTTGATGCAGACCAAAATCCCATTGGCTTTTTTTGCCGCCACATCACATTGTTGGCTCATGTTTAACTTGTTGTCCATGTGGATTCCAAGATCTTTTTCACAAATACAGCTCTCAAGCCAGGCATCATCGTCCCCCATTTTGTATCTTTGCATTTCGTTTTTTCTGCCTAAGTGGAGTATCTTGCATTTGCCCCTGTAACAACAGTAGCACCTTAGAGACTGAGAGCTTTTCTAGACAGTCTACTTCATTAGGAGTCAAGTCCACTGCTTTGGTAATACTATAAATCCCACCTACTACGAGGTCCTGCATTAAGCAAGGGATTGGGCAGGATAGTCCATAGGGCTCCTTCCAATTCTATGGTTCTACGTTGCATTGTTGGCCTATTAAACAACTAAAAGCAATGGGGAAATCTGCCAGTTTGGCTTGTGCCCAAGGGGTTGCATAGAGATAAATTCCGGTCAATAGAAGAGATTATGTGTCAATCCAAATATTGCATCCCTCATGAAACTTTCCCAGAGAGATTATGGCAGTTGGAGGCCAATAACATTTGGAAGTGCCACCTGCTCCCTGTCCCTCTTGGTGTAACAGGATTGCCTCCTAAACGTAGTGCCACCACATATACACACACACATACACATAGTTTTGTTTTCTAGCTGACATGCATATATAGCTGCACTCGCGCATAGATCTGAGGCCAGCCGAGGACAGCATTTCAACCTCCCATCAGAGTAGACTGTCGTCAACAGAAAGAGAGGTGGAAGTAAATGTATAAAGCATTTATATCATATTAATATATTAAATATAATACTTGTTGTAGATCAGACAGAAGCTGATGGGTTCACTGATTATTTGGGATTTCTTGGGGCACAAAGTGATGAAGATTCAAGTCAAGGAAATGATGGTTCTCTCTGTAAGGAAGCTGGCTCGGAAAGTGCAGGGCTTCAAGGTTAGTCGGAGGAGCCAGAAACTGCAACATTAGATAAGGAGTTGGGTGAAGAGCTAAGTGATACGGAAGGCTCCCAAGGGAAAGCGCCTGGAGCTACGGAGATCAACAAAAGTCTTCGTTTACAAATCAGAGCAGAAAACTGGCTCTACAGGTCAAAGAGATTACGTGGGAAAGTGGTGGAGAAAATTCATGGGAAACGGAATGATTTCATGGGTATCTATTAAATAGGAAGTGTATTTGTGTGTTTATATGTGTACACGCATATTGCGTATGTATGTGCTTGTCTATATGCATATTTGTGTATGTGGATATGTATATGTGTGTGCATGTGTATATGTATGTATGTATGTGTGCATTTGTATATGTATATATGTGTATATGTATGTGTATATTTGTGTGTGCTTATGCATATACATGTGTGTGTGTGTATCAATGTGTGCATGTGTATATGTATATGAGTGTATGTGTATATGCATATATGGTGTAATTTGGAGTTTTTAAGTCTGTTCTGCTGGGGTTTTGTGTGTGTGTATGTCTGTTTATGGGTGATGGACACTCGTTGGACTGTTAGGTATATTGTGTCCAAATTTCAGAATGCTCTTTGATTGTAGGTGAATTATAAATCCCAGCAACTACAACTCCCAAATGACAAAATCAATTTTTTTAGTGAAGGACATACATTGGGTTATTAGGTGTCTTGTGTCCAAATTTGGTGTCAATTCATCCAGTGGTTTTTGAGTTACGTTAATCCCACAAACAAACATTACATTTTTATTTATATAGATTTGTATATGTGAAGATGTAATGCTTTTGATTGTGAGCCGCTTTGAGTCTCCATATGGAGAGATACATCAATAAGTCAATAAAACTCAAAAATTACAACAGCAAAACAACAGAGAATAAACAATCAGGCACATCTAATCACCTGTCAACAAAAGATTCCCCCAGGCACTGCCAGGCCATCAAATCAGCAGTGGAACTCTCTGCCCCGGAGTGTGGTGGAGGCTCTGCCCCGGAGTGTGGTGGAGGCTCTTCTTTGGAAGCTTTTAAACAGAGGCTGGCCATCTGTCAGGGGTGATTTGAATGCAATATTCCTGCTTCTTGGCAGAATGGGGTTGGACTGGATGGCCCAAGGGGTCTCTTCCAACTCTTTGATTCTATGATTCTAAAGCTATTTGATGGTCAACATGAAACATTCACACCTAGCTCCAAGCAGACAAGAGTCTTTGTCCCACCCTGGTCATTCCACAGATATATAAACCCTTTTCCTAGTTCCAACAGACCTCACTACCTCTGAGGATGCTTGCCATAGATGCAGGCGAAACGTCGGAGAATGCCTCTAGACATGGCCATATAGCCCGAAAAAACCTACAACAACCCAGTGATTCCAGCCATGAAAGCCTTCGACAATACGATAAATAAGGTGTTCTTACGGTTAAGTTAAGATCAAGAGAGACCATGGGATTGCCAGGAAAGTAGTCCAATATTTAGCAAACATCTGAACCATCCTAACAGGCCAGGTGAACACTCTCTGCCAAACCCGAGGATGGATCCTTTGCAAGAAATGTCTTTGGGAAACATAAACATCTTAGCAGCGGCTCAAGGCTAGGAAATTCCAGATGGAATCCATTCTGTGGTCCCAGAAGAATGGAGTGACAAAAATAGCTCGTAAGGATTCAAAGCAGCCTTAAAGGCGGCGTGTGCAGTGGTGCTTCGTGGCCTTCATCTACAATAGTTTATGCACTTCAGATGTTGCAACCCAGAGCAGGAAACTGGACCCTCAGACAACCATCCACCACACTTGACTTCAGGAAAACAATCCTTTTTTATTGATGAAAGATGAATACAAAATAGAGGAAAAATGCAAAGGTAAAAAAGTCACAGTAAAAAATCTTGTCCATAAACAAGATCATGAAACCCACAGCAGAACTGCGGAATCCTGGAACCCGTTAGCAATCCACTAACCGTACTTGGAACAACTAGAAAACCTCCGAGGAACAAGGCCACTTGAATCAGGAGACCTGCAAAAGCTTGCACATGAATCTGGAACAATGCCTGGTCTGAAGCTGCATTCAGGCCAGGCATACTTAAGGCCGAGAAATCTATTGCAAGACACGCCTGACGTTTTTGTTTGCATTTCTCTCAATCTGGCTGACCTACGTAAACTTTGTGTTTCTCCTTGACTCTGCCAAATCTGCCCCCACCTATCCTCATTAGGCAGGCCAGGTGTCAGATTCTCTGGAGAGCTAAGACTGGGAGGAAAAGGGAGTGAAACGTCTCAGCTCGGAATGCATGTTCTCATGGGAATCTTGACTTTCACTTTCCAAGGCTGTAGGATTTTTACTACTCAAACCATCATCATCTAAATTGGCCTCAGAATTCACATTGACATCTACATTGGCATCAGGAAATACAATCAGAGAATCAGGTTCAGGTTCACACACAGGCTGAACCCCAACATCAGAATAGTTTTGTATCTTGGAGAGTTCATTTGAAGACAGCATGGATTCACTACTCCACTGATGTACAAGCGAGCACCTCCTCTAAATGTGTTCATATTCATGGATTCGGACAAACACACATTCGGACAAACTTCCTGGTAGGAAATGGAAAGGTTTACCACATGCCCCCCTTCTGAAATTCTTGCCTCTTGCTCTCAGACGTATTGTGTAGCAGTGCTTGGTGGCCTTCATCTACAACAGTTTATGCATTGTGGGCGTTGGAATAAAGAGCTCTCCAAGGTGCTGAATCCTGACCTCGGAATAGTTTTGTACCTTGGAGAGCTCATTCGAAGACAGCACGGATTCACTACTTCACTGACGAAGAAGTGGCCACCTCCTCTAAATGTGTTCATATACACGCATTCAGACAAACACACATTCAGACAAACAATGCAAAGGTTTACCACATGCCCCACTTCTGAAATTCTTGCCTCTTGCTCTCAGATGTATTGTGTAGCAGTGCTTGGTGGCCTTCATCTACAATAGTTTTTGCATTGTGGGCTTTGGAATAAGGAGCTCTCCAAGGTGCTGAATCCTGACTTCAGAATAGTTTTGTATCTTGGAGAGCTCATTCGAAGACAGCACAGATTCGCTACCCCACTGATGTAGAAGCCAGCACCTCCTCTAAATGTGTTCACATTCACGCATTCAGACAAACACAGATTCGGACAAACTTCATGGTAGGAAATAGAACGGTTTACCACATGCCCCCCTTCCGAAATTCTTGCCTCTTGCTCTCAGACGTATTGTGTTTTATTGATTTACTTGGGCTCAGCCTCTTATAAGGTGAACCGAGTCCTGCAGGAGATGGTAGCGGGGTATAAATAAAGGTTTATTATTGTTGTTGTTGTTGTTGTATAGCAGTGCTTGGTGGCCTTTATCTACAACAGGTTATGCATTGTGGGCTTTGGAATAAGGAGCTCTCCAAGGTGCTGAATCCTGACCTCGGAATAGTTTTGTACCTTGGAGAGATCATTTTAAGACACCATGGATTCACTACTCCACTGATGTAGAAGCGATCACCTCCTCTAAAGGTGTTCACATTCACACATTCGAACAAGCACACATTTGGACAAATCTCCTGGTATGAAAAGGAAAGGTTTACCATATGCCCCCCTTCCGAAATTCTTGCCTCTTGCTCTCATTGTGTAGCAGTGTTTGGTGGCCTTCATCTACAACAGTTTATGCATTGTGGCCATTGGAATAAGGAGCTCTCCAAGGTGCTGAATCCTAGCCCCAGACTAGTTCTGTAGCTTGGAGAGATCACTTGAAGACAGCAGGGATTCACTACCCCACTGATGTAGAAGCCAGCCCCTCCTCTGAATGTGTTAACATTCACGCATTCGGACAAACACACATTCGGACAAACCATGCAAAGGTTTACCACATCCCACCCGCCTCCAAAATTCTTGCGTCCTGCTCTCAAATGTATTGTGTAGCATTGCTTGGTGGCCTTCATCTACAACAGTTTATGCATTGTGGGCGTTGGAATAAGGAGCTCTCCAAGATGACTTCAGATGTTGCAACCCAGAGCAGGAAACTGGACCCTCAGACAACCATCCACCACACTTGACTTCAGGAAAACAATCCTTTTTATTGATGAAGGATGAATACAAAATAGAGGAAAAATGCAAAGGTAAAAAAAGTCACAGTAAAAAAAATCAGCAACAAGAAATGTCCATTAACAAGATCATAAAACCCACAGCAGAACTGCTGAATCCTGGAACCCGTTAGCAATCCACTAACCGTACTTGGAACAACTAGAAAACCTCTGAGGAACAAGGCCATGTGAATCAGGAGACTTGCAAAAGCTTGCACATGAATCTGGAACGATGCCTGGTCTGAAGCTGCACTCAGGCCAGGCATACTTAAGGCCGAGAAATCTATTGCAAGACACGCCTGAAGATTTTGTTTGCATTTCTCTCAATCTGGCTGACCTATGTAAACTTTGTGCTTCACCCCGGCTCTGCCAAATCTGCCCCCGCCTATCCTTATTAGGGAGGCCAGGTGTCAGATTCTCTGGAGAACTAAGACTGGGAGGAAAAGGGAGTGAAACATCTCCGCTTGGCTCGGAATGCATGATCTCATGGGAATTCTGAATTTCACTTTCCAAGGCTGTAGGATTTTCACTGCTCAAACCATCATCATCTAAATTGGCCTCAGAATTCACATTGACATCTACATTGGCATCAGAAAATACAATCAGAGAATCAGGTTCAGGTTCACACACAGGCTGAACCCCAACATTAGAATAGTTTTGTATCTTGGAGAGCTCATTTGAAGACACCACAGATTCACTACTCCACTGATGTAGAAGCGACCACCTCCTCTACATGTGTTCATATTCACGCATTTGGACAAACTCACATTCAGACAAACCTCCTGGTAGGAAATGGAAAGGTTTACCACATGCCCTCTTCCGAAATTCTTGCCTCTTGCTCTCAAACATATTGTGTAGTGGTGCTTGGTGGTCTTCATCTACAATAGTTTTTGCATTGTGGGCTTTGGCATAAGGAGCTCTCCAAGGTGCTGAATCCTGACTTCAGAATAGTTTTGTATCTTGGAGAGCTCATTCGAAGACAGCACGGATTCGCTACCCCACTGATGTAGAAGCCAGCACCTCCTCTAAATGTGTTCACATTCACGCATTCGGACAAACACAGATTCGGACAAACTTCCTGGTAGGAAATGGAAAGGTTTACCACATGCCCCCTTCCGAAATTCTTGCCTCTTGCTCTCAGAAGTATTGCGTTTTATTGATTTACTTGGGCTCAGCCTCTTGTAAGGCAAACCAAATCCTGCGGGAGATGGTTGCGGGGTATAAATGAAGGATTATTATTATTATTATTATTATTATTATTATTATTATTATTATTATTATCCCATTTTGAAGCCATTGTTCCGCGTCCTAGTCTGCAAGGCAGCAGAAAACAAGCTTGCTCCCTCTTCCCTGTGGCTTCCTCTCACATTTATACATGTCTATCATATCTCCTCTCAGCCTTCTCTTCTTCAGACTAAACATGCCCAGCTCTTTAAGCCGCTCCTCATAGGGCTTGTTCTCCAGATCATTTTAATTGCCCTCCCTCTGGACACATTCCAGCTTGTCAATATCTCTCTTGAATTGTGGTGCCCAGAATTGGACACAATATTCCAGGTGTGTCTAACCAAAGCGGAATAGAGGGGTAGCATTACTTCCCTAGATCTAGACACTATGCTCCTATTGATGCAGGCCAAAATCCCATTGGCTTTTTTGCCGCCACATCACATTGTTGGCTCATGTTTAACTTGTTGTCCACGAGGACTCCAAGATCTTTTTCACACATACTGCTCTCGAGCCAGGCCGTCCCCCATTCTGTATCTTTGCATTTCGTTTTTCCTGCCAAAGTGGAGTATCTTGCATCTGTCACTGTTGAACTTCATTTTGTTAGTTTTGGCCCATGTCTCCAATCTGTCAAGATCGTTTTGAATACTGCTCCTGTCCTCTGGAGTGTTGGCTCTCCCTCCCAATTTGATGTCGTCTGCAAACTTGATGACACCAAATGAAGGGAGAGCAACTCAACGTGTAGTTGAAGTGCTTTTGAGGCCATTTTGCTGGGAAGTTTTCCTTATTAAAGGAAGACACACTGGAGCAGCCACGTTTTCAGGCTCCTCCTAAAGACTGCCAATGTGGCGGCTTCCCTGATATCCTTATGAAGTGAGTTCCAGAGTTGGGGGGCCACCACAGAGAAGGTCTTCTCCCTCATCCCCACCAATCGCACCTTCGAAGGGGGCAGGAGTGAGAGCAGGGCCTCTCCAGATGATTGAAGAGATAGCATGTGTAATGCGGTCACGCAGGTAGGCGGGACCCAAACCGTTCACGGCTTTGTAGGTAAGAATTGTGGGCTTTGGAATAAGGAGCTCTCCAAGGTGGTGAATCCTGACTCAGAATCGTTTTGTACCTTGGAGAGCTCATTTGAAGACAGCACGGATTCACTACTCCACTGACGAAGAAGTGGGCACCTCCTCTAAATCTATATAAATAAAAGTGTAATGTTAGTTTGTGGGATTAACAGAACTCAAAAACCATTGGACGAATTGACACCAAATTTGGACACAAGACACATAACAACCCAACGTATGTCCTTTGCTAAAAAAATTGATTTTGTCATTTGGGAGTTGTAGTTGCTGGGATTTATAGTTCACCTACAATCAAAGAACATTCTGAACCCCACCAGCGATGGAATTGAACCAAACTTGGCACACAGTTCTCCCATCAGCAACAGAAAATACTGGAAGGGTTTGGTGGGCAGTGTCCTTTGGTTTTTGGAGTTCTAGTTCACCAACATGACGAGGTCACTGTGGACTCAAACAATGATTGATCTGGACCAAACCCTACACGAATACTCAATATGCCCAAATGTGAACACTGGTGGATTTTGGGGAAAATAGAATCTTGACATTTGTCAGTTGTAATTTCTGGGATTAATAGTTCACCTACAATCAAAGCACATTCTGAACCCCACCAACGATGGAATTGAACCAAACTTGGCAGACAGTTCTACCATGACCAACAGAAAATACTGGAAGGGTTTGGTGGGCAGTGTCCTTTGGTTTTGGAGTTGTAGTTCACCTACATCAAGAGGTCACTGTGGACTCAAACAATGATGGATCTGGACCAAACTCTACACGAATACTCAATCTGCCCAAATGTGAACACTGGTGGAGTTTGGGGGAAATAGAATCTTGACATTTGGGAGTTGTAGTTGCTGGGATTTGTAGTTCACCTACAATCACAGAGCATTCTGAACCCCACCAACGATAGAATTGGGCCAAACCTCCCACACAGAACCCCCATGTGGGCCACAGCAACGCGTGGCAGGGGACAGCTAGTGTGTTCATATTCACGCATTCGGACAAACACACATTCGGACAAACCTCCTGGTAGGAAATGCAAAGGTTTACCACATGCTCCCCCCACCCCCTTCGGAGATCCTCTCCTCCTGCTCTCAAACGTATTGTTTTCAGCTGAGATTGTTTTGCCAATAAGCATTAGATCTTGCTTCTTTAAAATTCAGAACGGGTCTCGCCTGCTGCCAGCCCATAATCATCGCTCGCTTTTTAACAATCGGCTAAACTTACTTGTCAAATCCTTGTGCAGGAATCTTTTCCACAGCAAGGCTGCTGCAGCTTAATTTTTTATATATCTAGCCAGAAGGAAGCTCATTAGAATAGTAGCAAGCTAAGCTAAAATTTGTTACGCTATCAAGAAGTTCAGCTCATGCTGGAGAAAAAAAAACAGACTTTTTTCTCATAATCGAGGAGCGAGATATTTAAGGAATAGAAATGGAAACGCTCAGCCAAAGGGGTGGCGGAGGCAGAAGAGGAGCGGAGTTATTTCTCGCCTCTGGAGGGAGACTCGGTGGCCAAGGGCAAGAAGAGATCGGCTCTAATAAGGTGCAGACGGGACCAACCTTCTCCAATTAGCTCTCCAATAGGCTTGGTTGATCCAGCTCGTTAATTTCTAATCTCGTTAAGAAATCGTAAATAAAATACCTTTAGAAGCGATATCGACGCGTTTTGGCAACCCGGAAGTGTTGCCCCCATGACCTGCTGGCAAGGAAACTAGTCCAATGTGGAGCGTACCTGGATTTCAGGAAGGCCTTCAATTGACAAGGTCCCTCACGACCTTCTGGCAAGGAAACTAGTCCAATGTGGGCGAGGCAAAACTACGGTGAGGTGGATCTGGAATTGGTTAAATGGACGAACACAGAGAGTGCTCACTAATGCTTCCTCTTCATCTTGGAAAGAAGTGACGAGTGGAGTGCCACAGGGTTCCATCCTGGGCCCGGTCCTGTTCAACATCTTTATTAATGACTTAGATGAAGGGCTAGAAGGCATGATCATCAAGTTTGCAGACGACACCAAATTGGGAGGGATAGCCAATACTCCAGAGGACAGGAGCAGGATTCAAAACGATCTTGACAGATTAGAGAGATGGGCCAAAACTAACAAAATGAAGTTCAACAGTGACAAATGCAAGATACTCCACTTTGGCAGGAAAAATAAATGCAAAGATACAGAATGGGGGACAATGCCTGGCTCGAGAGCAGTACGTGTGAAAAAGATCTTGGAGTCCTCGTGGACAACAAGGTAAACATGAGCCAACAATGTGATGCTGCGGCAAAAAATGCCAATAGGATTTTGGCCTGCATCAGTAGGAGTTTAGTGCCTAGATTTAGGGAAGTCATGCTCCTCATGCTCTATTCTTCCATGGTTAGACCGGGGGGGGTTGAAATTTGGGGTTGAAAATTTCGGGGGGGTGTTGAAACCTGCCTCCTAGCTCACGCTGAAGCAAAGAGCACAGCAGGGGGCAGAGCAGCCTTCAATAGCCTGCAGCTCCGCCCCTGTCAACCACCTCCACCAAGTCTGGCCTCCTTAATGAGAGCATTCAACACCCCCCCCCCAACTTGGTTGCTTCACTACATCGGCTATTGCTGCAAGTAATGACAGTGTGAATAAATTGTCAATATTTGCTTGAGATAGTGCTTGCAGTTCTGGAGGGACTCTTAATTTTTTGCATCTCATAGACTTAGCATGGGATTTGGTTAACCAGTTAAAATTCATGAGTAAACCAGGTTTTTTTAAAAAAATCTGAAACATTTCGGGGGGTGGGTTGAACCCCTAAAACCACCCTCTCGCTACAGGCCTGAGTACAGACATCCCTCCACATTTGCAGTTTTGACTTTAAGTAATGCTACCCCTCTATTCTGCTTTGGTTAGACCACACTGGAATATTGTGTCCAATTCTGGGCACCACAATTCAAGAGAGATATTGACAAGCTGGAATGTTGTCCAGAGGAGGGCGACTAAAATGATCAAGGGTCTGGAGAACAAGCCCTATGAGGAGCGGCTTTAAGGAGCTGGGCATGTTTAGCCTGAAGAAGAGAAGGATGAGGAGATATGATAGCCATGTATAAATATGTGAGAGGAAGCCACAGGGAGGAGGGAGCAAGCTTGTTTACTGCTTCCCTGGAGACTAGGACGCGGAACAATGGCTTCAAACTACAAGAGGAGATTCCATCTGAACATGAGGAAGAACTTCCTGACTGTGAGAGCCGTTCAGCAGTGGAACTCTCTGCCCCGGAGTGTGGTGGAGGCTCCTTCTTTGGAAGCTTTTAAACAGAGGCTGGATGGCCATCTGTCGGGGTGCTTTGAATGCAATATTCCTGCTTCTTGGCAGAATGGGGTTGGACTGGATGGCCCAGGAGGTCTCTTCCAACTCTTTGATTCTATGATTCTATGACTGGATGGCCCATGAGGTCTCTTCCAACTCTTTGATTCTAGGATTCTATGACTGGATGGCCCATGAGGTCTCTTCCAACTCTTTGATTCTAGGATTCTATGACTGGATGGCCCATGAGGTCTCTTCCAACTCTTTGATTCTAGGATTCTATGATTCTATGACTGGATGGCCCATGAGGTCTCTTCCAACTCTTTGATTCTAGGATTCTATGACTGGATGGCCCATGAGGTCTCTTCCAACTCTATGATTCTATGATTCTATGACTGGATGGCCCATGAGGTCTCTTCCAACTCTATGATTCTATGATTCTATGACTGGATGGCCCATGAGGTCTCTTCCAACTCTTTGATTCTAGGATTCTATGACTGGATGGCCCATGAGGTCTCTTCCAACTCTTTGATTCTAGGATTCTATGACTGGATGGCCCATGAGGTCTCTTCCAACTCTTTGATTCTATGATTCTATGACTGGATGGCCCATGAGGTCTCTTCCAACTCTTTGATTCTAGGATTCTATGACTGGATGGCCCATGAGGTCTCTTCCAACTCTTTGATTCTAGGATTCTATGATTCTATGACTGGATGGCCCATGAGGTCTCTTCCAACTCTTTGATTCTATGATTCTATGACTGGATGGCCCATGAGGTCTCTTCCAACTCTTTGATTCTAGGATTCTATGACTGGATGGCCCATGAGGTCTCTTCCAACTCTATGATTCTATGATTCTATGACTGGATGGCCCATGAGGTCTCTTCCAACTCTTTGATTCTATGATTCTATGACTGGATGGCCCATGAGGTCTCTTCCAACTCTATGATTCTATGATTCTATGACTGGATGGCCCATGAGGTCTCTTCCAACTCTATGATTCTATGATTCTATGACTGGATGGCCCATGAGGTCTCTTCCAACTCTATGATTCTATGATTCTATGACTGGATGGCCCATGAGGTCTCTTCCAACTCTATGATTCTATGATTCTATGACTGGATGGCCCATGAAGTCTCTTCCAACTCTTTGATTCTAGGATTCTATGACTGGATGGCCCATGAGGGGTCTTCCAACTCTAGGATTCTATGATTCTCTCAGGATGCTTTAGCTATGAAAGGTCTGCACTGGTTGGACTAGATGTCCCCCAGAGATGCCTCCCAACAGCAGAAGTCTGTATCTCTGGCTATCTTCTGAATACACACTCCTCCTTTCCTGAGAGCTCTGCCCTTTGTTTGCACAGCAGGGACTCATCGAAGGTAAGCAAAGAAGCCAAAACTAGGAGGAAAGGAAAGGAAAGTGAAGGCATCCAGAGTCCGAGCACTTACTTGTGAGTAAGCCCACTGAGCAGAACCAAGCAGGGCATGCCCACGTTGGCCTCTGGCTGCGCGTCTCGCCAAATGAAGACTTAAACCAGGCTCCTGGGGCTTGGGGGCGAAATGGCTGGAGGAAAATGAGAGCACATCTTCTCCTTGCTAGGGATAATTTATCACCACTTCCTCCCATTGCCAGAGGCAGAGCTGAAGTCTCCATAAGCTGAGAGTATTTAAATCACGGGGATATGTCTTCTTCTTTTTTCCTTATTTAAAAAAAAAATGTATAAAAATCTCCTGCTTCTTGGCTCCAAGCGACAAAGCGGCACAGACCAGCACTTCAAAAGTGGAGTGCTCATATTGAGAGAGCCTGCATTTCGAAGGATGCAAAACAAAATAATAATAATAATAATAATAATAATAATTGAGCCCCCGGTGGCGCAGTGGGTTAAAGCCCTGTGCCGGCAGGACTGAAGACTGACAGGTCGCAGGTTCGAATCCGGGGAGAGGCGGATGAGCTCCCTCTATCAGCTCCAGCTCCTCATGCGGGGACATGAGAGAAGCCTCCCACAAGGATGACAAAACATCAAAATCATCCGGGCGTCCCCTGAGCAACGTCCTTGCAGACGGCCAATTCTCTCCCAACAGGACGCTCCTGACACGACAAATAATAATAATAATAATAATAATAATAATAATAATAATAATAATCTTTATTATGATTTACAGATATACTTGCAAGAGTCCAAAAGTGGCAGGCTAAATGGGGCCACAAAGTGGAGTCCATGACATGCAATTGCCTACTACAATGCAATCTGAGCCCTGCCACATGCACAATGGAAGACACCAGAGGCACTCCAAGTGGCCAGCTTCTGGTCAAAGGACATTTAGCATAAAGAACTTTTACATCTACTGAATTGGACATGGCTCTCAATAAATGTAAAAATGGCAAAGCAGCTGGCCTGGATGACCTACGGATGGAACAAATCAAGAACTTTGGTCCAAAAGCAAGGCGCTGACTGCTGGGGCTGATGAACAACTGCACTGCATCCTGTCAGATCCCCAAAATTTGGAGGAAAGCAAGAGTCATCGCCATCCTGAAGCCAGGCAAAGACCGTAATGATCCAAAAAGCTATAGACCAATCTCCCTGTTGTGCCACCTCTACAACGTTCTGGAGAGACTCATTCTGCATAGAATGATGGGGAAAATAGACCTGTCTGATTCCACAGCAAGCTGGCTTCAGGAAAGGCAAAAGCTGCACATCGCAAGTGCTGAACCTGACTCAGCACATAGAAGATGGCTTTGAAAGGCAGCAGATCACAGGAGCTGTCTTCATAGACCTGTCAGCAGCCTATGATACTGTGAACCACCGCTGCCTCCTCCTGAGAAAAATGTACACTATCACAAAGGACTACCACCTCACCCGCCTCATAGGAAACCTGCTACAAAACAGGAGCTTTTTTGTTGAGTTCCAGGGCCAGAGAAGCAGATGGCGGAAACAGAAGAACGGCCTGCCTCAGGGAAGCGTGCTTGCTCCATCCATGTTCAACATCTACACAAATGACCAGCCACTGCCAGAAGGGACAGAGAGCTTCATCTATGCTGATGATCGTGCCATCACCGCTCAAGCAGGGAGCTTTGAGATGGTAGAACAGAAGCTTTCCGAAGCTCTAGGTGCTCTTACTGCCTATTACAGGGAAAACCAGCTGATCCCCAACCCATCTAAAACACAGACATGTGCCTTTCATCTCAAGAACAGACAAGCATCCCGAGCTCTGAGGATCACCTGGGAAGGAATCCCACTGGAGCATTGCAGCGCACCTAAATACCTGGGAAGAGTCACTCTGGACCGTGCTCTGACCTACAAGAAGCACTGCCTGAACATCAAGCAAAAAGTGGCGGCTAGAAACAATATCATACAAAAGCTGACTGGCACAACCTGGGGATCACAACCAGACACAGTAAAGACATCTGCCCTTGTGCTGTGCTACTCTGGTGCTGAGTACGCATGCCCAGTGTGGAACACATCTCACCACACTAAAACAGTAGATGTGGCTCTTAATGAGAGTGCCGCATTATCATGGGGTGTCTTCGCCCTACACCACTGGAGAAATTACACTGCTTAGCCGGTATTGCACCACCTGACATCCACCGGGAAGTAGCAGGCAATAGTGAAAGAAGTAGCCCATCCCTTGTTTGGGTATCATCCAGCACGTCAATGACTTAAATCAAGAAATAGTTTTCTAAGATCTACAGAGACACTCGCTGGAACACCTCAGCAAGCAAGAGTCCAAAAGTGGCAGGCTCAAACCCAGAACCTCAACCAATGGCTGATACCAAATGAGAGACTCCCCCCTGGGCACACAGAAGACTGGGCGACTTGGAAGGCGCTGAACAGACTGCGCTCTGGCACCACGAGATGCAGAGCCAACCTCAAGAAATGGGGCCACAAAATGGAATCCACAACATGCGAGTGCGGAGAAGAGCAAACCACTGACCACCTGCTGCAATGCAACCTGAGCCCTGCCACATGCACAATGGAGGACCTTCTTGCGGCAACACCAGAGGCACTCCAAGTGGCCAGATACTGCTCAAAGGACATTTAATCAACTACCAAACTCACAAATTTTGTATTTTTGTGTTTTTCTGTTTGTTTGTTTTTGTTAAAAATGTAATACAAATGTCTGGTTGCTGATGACACAATAAATAAAAAATAAAAATAAATAAAATAAAGTAACTATCTCCCCAATGGGGACTCGGAGCGACTGCACCGAGTCCCTTGGGGAGATGGTAGCGGGGTACAAATATTTTTTTATTTTTTTATTTGCAGCTTTTATATTCCGCCCTTCTTCTCACCCCGCAGGGGACTCAGGGCGGATTACAGTGTACACATATATGGCAAACATTCAATGCCCATTTTTGACATACCAACATATACAGACATACACAGAGGCTATTTAACTTTTTCTGGCCGCCAGGGGAGCTGTCGCTTACATCGTGATGAAGCACTTCCGCATTCCCCGCATGCTTCCCCGCTGGAATGCTTTGCTGGAGTCTTCTATATGGCCTCATAAATCAGTTAATTTAGCCTCCCCACACTTTAAGGTGGTACCTAATTTTCCTACTTGACAGATTAACTGTCTTTCGGGTTGCAAAGGTCGACAACAGGCTACACACAATTGGTTGGAAACCCACTCCAACCCGGGCTGGCTTCGAACTCATGACCTTTTGGTCAGAGTGTTCTTAATGCAGCTGACGCTCAGCCAGCTGCGCCACAATCCCGGTGCTTACATGAGGCCAAGCCCAAACAACAAGTTACAACAGAGTGAAACCGAAAACGCAAACCGAAAACGCAAACAATAAACAGCAGCATCATAATATTACGGTATATTGTTGTAAGTCCAGTGTGTGTGTTAAAGGAAACCTTGCAGAAAAGCCTTGCAAAGTGTTAATGATTAACTGCAGCTGCAAAAGCTAGCTCAGCTCAGCAAGGCTGGGCCACACCTCTTGAATGTAACAGTTTTCTGAGGCTTTTGCAGACTGTTAGCAGTTGGCTGTTTGATTTGCTGGAGAGCAGATGCAAGAAGCTCATGTTATGGTGAAGTAACCATGTACTTTTGTTATGCTCTATGATTTATAACACAGAAGATTTATTCTGTATTACTTACAGAGACTATGTAAGTGTGCCAAGCTGTTTTATTTTCAAACTCTACAACCAAGAGTAAAGTTCTACTGTTTTATTTCTTCTGACTGGTCTGTGTCTTTGGCATTGGGTTTTTGGACATGTTGGACATTGCTACTGCGCAACAAATTGATTCTGCGTAACAATAATTACATAAAACATCTATATCTATAAATTTGTTAGGGGCATCCAAAGGAAACAAAACTCAAAAAACCCCCAACGAAACCTAACCAAAATTCCCATGCCCATAACACAACCCACAAGGTACAAACATATCTACTCAAAATGAAAAACAACACAACAACACACTCACAAAACGGCAAAACAACTGAGCATGCGCATTGGCGCCCAGCCGCAAGTTCCCTGGCGCGCGCACACGGCCTTCCAGCCAACGTTCCCTCTGCGGAAGCCATGCCCACTCCAAGCCCCGCCGCGCTGCTTCCCGCACACACACACACCCCTGCCGCACACACACACACACCCCAACACTCCTTCACTCCCCCCCGCCGCACACACACACTCCCCACCGGTAAGACACGCCCCCTTCCTTCGCCTCCCACCCCTTCCCTCCCTGTGTCACTCCTTCCCTCCTCCCACTCCCCGCCGGTAAGACACGCCCCCTCCCTCCCTTCCCCCCCACCCCTTCCGTCCCTGTCTCACTCCTTCCCTCCTCCCACCCTCCGCCGGTAAGACACGCCCCCTCCCTCCCTTCCCCCCCACCCCTTCCGTCCCTGTCTCACTCCTTCCCTCCTCCCACCCTCCGCCGGTAAGACACACCCCCTCCCTTCCCCCCCACCCCTTCCGTCCCTGTAAGACACACCCCCTTCCTTCCCCCCCCCACCCCTTCCCTCCCTGACTCAGGAAAGAGGTAAAGAAGGAAGGAGAAAAGGAAATAAAAAATGAAAGAAGGAAGGAAACATGGAGGGAAGAAAGGAGGCAAAGGAAGAAAGGGGGAGGGAATGAAGGAAAGAGAGAAGGATGAAACCAAGGAGCGAAAGAAGGAAAGAAAGAAAGAAAGAAAGAGAAAGAAAGAAAGAAAGAAAGAAAGAAAGAGGTAGAGAAGGAAGAAAGGAGAGAAAGGGGGAGAAAAACGGGGAAGGAATAGGTAGGTACCTCTCTTTCATAATACAGGTATCTACTAGGGCTGGGCGGTTTCATTTCGTTAATTCGTAATTTGTTAAAAATTCGTTAATTTTTCAATTACAAAATGATAACGAACCAGTCTGGAGCAATTTTTTAAAAAAACGAATTTTTAAATCGTTTCGTAAATGTTTTGTATTTCGTTATTTCGTTATCGTTTTGAGGTCGTTTCGTTATTATTTCCGCATGTCTGGGGCAAGTTTTATAGTTGTTTTTGGTTTTCTAAGGGTTTTTATAGTTGTTTTTGGTTTAATTAAGCTTCAGAAGTTCCCCCTGTCCCATTTGGAGGTTTTTTAGCGTATTGCGCGGTCGCGTCTGCCATTAACGAATCGATTCGTTATTGTTTCGGAAATCGATTCGTTATTGTTTTGTAAATTTTTCCACATTTACGAAATTTTGTAAATATCGAACTTTTTTAAAGGAAAATTTTGAATTCTTTAAAATATCGAAACGCAAAAAACCCCAAAAAACGAATTGATTTTAGAAACAAATTTTTCCGTTGTTACCCAGGCCTAATATCTACCTCTACTTTGAAAAGATTTACTATAGGCCACAGCAACGCGTGGCAGGGTACAGCTAGTACAATATAAAATTACAACAAGCACAATCGGTGACAATAGGCGGCCTACATGTAATGATTAAAATAAAAACTAATTAAAAACTGCTCCAGGTTTCTGTCTGAATGTGAGGTTTGTTGCTGTTTCCACGTCCTGTTTGTTTCTCTTTGTGCAACGTTCCCGCTTTACGCTGTGGCCCGGATCGGCTTCCAGAACGGCAGCCATGTGTTAGCCTGTTGCAACGGCAAACAGTTCTGTGATACCTTAAAGATGAACAGATTTATTGTGTCAGAAACAGCTTTCTTGGCCTGCAGCCCAGCTCCCAAAACGGCGGCACAAGAAATCTGTTTGTTTTTAAGGTGCCACAGGATTCTGTGATTCCTAATGCCATTCCTAATTCGCACGGCGCAGATGGCTAGCCGAGATCGGGAAAGAAAGAGTTCGTCTTTCGTGTCTTAACCTCATCCGATCTATCTATGTAATCAATGGCTTTTTTCTGCCTCCTACCGCTCTCGCCCTTCAACATACCAGGGGTGCAAAGGGTGCAAAATGCACAAGGTGAAAGGATCACAGCAGGTGATGCCAAATATTTGTGCAGTTTTTCAGCAGAAATTGAAATATCCCTGTAAATAGCTATCACCACAAACACGTTTTCCATAAACTGAGCTTGCATTGACGTATGAATAGATCTTTAGGCTGATGTACATTTAAACCTCCTTATGTGGATGCATTCTGGTCAGGGCAGGCATCATCATCATCATCATCATCATCATCACCATCATCATCCAGTGAAAATGTTGACATGGTTCTTGCTTGAATGCATTATGATCTCCGTATCCGCAGGTAGACATTAGGAAGCCAGCCTGAAAATACCGTATATACTCGAGTATAAGCCGACCCGAATATAAGGCGAGGGACCTAATTTTACCATAAAAAACTGGAAAAACGTATTGATACCCTTCTTTATGATTCACTCGATGGGTCCTGTAGCACTTCTGCTATGTAGTTAAGTATCTGGAAAGTTACCCAACGTAGACCATGAAATAGGAACTTAACCCAAGTTATGAGACCTTCAGGCGAGGAGAACAACCCCTATGAGGAGCGGCTTAAAGAGCTGGACATGTTTCACCTGCAGAAGAGAAGGCTGAGAGGAGACAATGTTTTCTGCTGTCCTGAAGACTAGGACATGGAGCAATGGTTTCAAAGTACAGGAAAGGAGATTCCACCTGGACATTAGGAAGAACTTCCTGACTGTGAGAGAGAGCTGTTCAGCAGTGGAACTCTCTCTCTGCCCCGAAGTGTGGTGGAGGGAGGTCCATTTATCAGTGCCATGTAGGATCTAAGAGTAAACAGGGTTACCCACCATTTTTTATTATCAGCCTGGGATGTTGGGCAGGGAAAGAAAGGAAGACTAGTGAAACTCCTGGTCCAGAAAGGTTACTGTATATACTCGAGTATAAACCTAGTTTTCAGTCCCCTTTTTAGGCTGAAAAAAATCCCCTCGGCTTATACTCAAGTCAAAGTTATTTATTATTTTACACTACTATTAGTATTACTTTTATTACATTTATTATTTTACTCTATTATTATTACATTTACATTATTTTACCGTATTATTATATTTATTGCATTTATTATTTTACTCTATTATTGTTATTATTACATTTCTTACATTATTATTATTATTATTATTATTATTATTATTATTATTATTAAATTTCCATTATTTACTCTATTACATTTATTATTTTATTCTGCCATTATAGGTAATAGGCAAGCACATTTACATTGAAGGAGGTTAGAATAATGGTTGAATCAGAGTTGGGCAGTCTTATCTTAAATTACAGTTTTGTGTAAATACTCAAAAACATTTAACTGTTGCAATTCAGAGTTGGCTTCACCTTGCTCCCAAACACCACCACACAACAGCTGTAGGTTTTGTACTTTATTGAGGAAAAACAAAGTCAAAACACAGAGTAAGCAATGCAAAGTTCCAAAGACAACGGTTAAATGCAAAAATTCAGTTCCAAAGATCCATAGGCAAAACATGAAGCATGATTCTTTAAGCAATGATCAAGCAAGAGTCCATGGCAAAACAGTGAAACACAAGACCCAAAAAACCAAGATGTAAGGAAGCCCAAAGCGTGCTGCTTAAAGCCAGGATTGATCCATAGAAGCTTTCATGGAAAGAGCCACGTTGAACTGACAATTTCTCTTTGTCAGCCAGAAGCCTAAATACCTTTTCCCATCATGAAAGCATTACGTTGACCTCTCACCGACTTGGCTTCTTTCTTGCTAGCTAAACGAGAACTCCTAGAGAGAGTGCTCACTAATGCTTCCTCTTCATCTTGGAAAGAAGTGACAAGTGGAGTGCCACAGGGTTCCGTCCTGGGCCCGGTCCTGTTCAACATCTTTATTAATGACTTAGATGAAGGGTTAGAAGGCAGGATCATCAAGTTTGCAGACGACACCAAATTGGGAGGGAGAGCCAATTCCAGAGGACAGGAGCAGGACTCAAAACGATCTTGACAGATTAGAGAGATGGGCCAAAACTAACAAAATGAAGTTCAACAGTGACAAATGCAAGATACTCCACTTTGGCAGGAAAAAAATGAAATGCAAAGATACAGAATGGGGGACAATGCCTGGCTCGAGAGCAGTACGTGTGAAAAGATCTTGGGAGTCCTCGTGGACAACAAGTTAAACATGAGCCAACAATGTGATGTGGCGGCAAAAAAAGCCAATGGGATTTTGGCCTGCATCAATAGGAGCATAGTGTCTAGATCTAGGGAAGTAATGCTACCCCTCTATTCTGCTTTGGTTAGACCACACCGGGAATATTGTGTCCAATTCTGTGCACCACAATTCAAGAGAGATATTGACAAGCTGGAATGTGTCCAGAGGAGGGCGACTAAAATGATCAAGGGTCTGGAGAACAAGCCCTATGAGGAGCGGCTTAAGGAGCTGGGCATGTTTAGCCTGAAGAAGAGAAGGCTGAGAGGAGATATGATAGCCATGTATAAATATGTGAGAGGAAGCCACAGGGAGGAGGGAGCAAGCTTGTTTTCTGCTTCCCTGGAGACTAGGACGCGGAACAATGGCTTCAAACTACAAGAGAGGAGATTCCATCTGAACATTAGGAAGAACTTCCTGACTGTGAGAGCCATTCAGCAGTGGAACTCTCTGCCCCGGAGTGTGGTGGAGGCTCCTTCTTTGGAAGCTTTTAAGCAGAGGCTGGATGGCCATCTGTCAGGGGTGATTTGAATGCAATATTCCTGCTTCTTGGCAGAATGGGGTTGGACTGGATGGCCAGAGGTCTCTTCCAACTCTTTGATTCTATGATTCTATGATTCTATCCTCCTGACCTTCTACTCTAAGCGGCCAGCTACTAGTCAAATGGCATTTAGTACAATGCCATGTTTTTAAATTATGTTTGTGTTTTAAATACATTATAACTGTATCCTTGGTTTGCTTCTGACACGATAAATAAATAAACAAACCAGAAGACTATTGGCACTCAAGGTATGGACTGGCTGTGATACCAACAGCTCCCTTTCTGCACATGATGCACACAGTCATGCGCCACAGTGTTGCTCTGCAAAAGGAAAAAAACCAAAAAAACCGGAGCGCTTGGGAAGGCCACTTTGTGTGGCTTGGGTTAAATACAATGCAACTGTACACTCAATTTGTTTCTGACATGATAAATGAACAAACCAGAAGTCTATTGGCACTCAAGGTGTAGACCAACTGTGATACTAATAGCTCCCTTTCTGCACATGATGCACACAGTCATGCGCCACGTTGTTGCTCTGCAAAACCAAAAAAACCAGAGTGCTTAGGAAGGCTGCTTTGTGGGCTTGGATTAAATACATTGCAACTGTACCCTCAATTCGCTTTTGACACAATAAATAAACAAACCAGAAGCCTAATGGCACTCAAGGTGTGGACTGACTGTGATACCAACAGTTCCCCTTCTGCATATGATGCACACAGTCATGCGCCACAGTGTTGCTCTGCAAAAGCAACAAACCCCAGAGAGCTTAGGAAGGGTGCTTTGTGGGGCTTGGTTTAAATACAGTGCAACTGTACACTCAATTTGCTTCTGACATGATAAATGAACATACCAGAAGTCTATTGGCACCTAAGGTGTGGACTGGCTGTGATACTAACACCTCCCCTTCTGCACATGATGCACACAGTCATGCGCCACAGTGTTGCTCTGCAAAAGCAAAAAAACAGAGCACTTGGGAAGGCCACTTTGTGGGGCTTGGGTTAAATACAGTGCAACTGTACCCTCAATTTGCTTCTGACATGATAAATGAACAAAACAGAAGCCTATTGGCACTCAAGGTGTGGACTGACTGTGATACCAACAGCTCCCTTTCTGCACATGATGCACACAGTCATGTGTGCTCTGCAAAAGCAAAAAACAAAAAACAGAGCACTTAGGAAGGATGCTTTGTGGGACTTGGGTTAAATACAGTGCAACTGTACCCTTAATTTGCTTCTGACATGATAAATCAGTGTTTCTCAACCTGGGGGTCGGGACCCCTGGGGGGGTCGCGAAGGGGTATCAGAGGGGTCGCCAAAGACCATCAGAAAACACAGTATTTTCTGTTGGTCATGGGGGTTCTGTGTGGGAAGTTTGGCCCAATTCTATCATTGGTGGGGTTCAGAATGCTCTTTGATTGTAGGTGAACTATAAATCCCAGCAACTACAACTCCCAAATGTCAAAGTCTATTTTCCCCAAACCCCATCAGTGTTCACATTTGGGCATATTGAGTATCCGTGCCAAATTTAGTCTATACCTATCATTGTTTGAGCCCACAGTGCTTTCTGGATGTAGGCGAACTTCAACTCCCAAACTCAAGGTCAATGCCCACCAAACCCTTCTAGTATTTTCTGTTCGTCTTGGGAGTTCTGTGTGCTAAGTTTGGTTCAATTCCATTGTTGGTGGGGTTCAGAATGCTCTTTGTTTGCAGGTTAACTGTAAATCCCAGCAACTACAACTCCCAAATGACAAAATCAATCCCTCCGTCAACCCCACCAGTATTCAAATTTGGGCATACCGGGTATTTGTGCCAAATTTGCTCCAGTGAATGAAAATACATCCTGCAGATCATTATTTACATGGTGATTCATAATGTTAGGGTTATGGTTGGGGGTCACCACAACATGAGGAACCGTATTAAGGGGTTGCAGCATTAGGAAGGTTGAGAACCACTGTGATAAATGAACAAACCAGAAGCCTATTGGCACTCAAGGTGTGGACTGACTGTGATACCAACAGCTACCTTTCTGCACATGATGCACACAGTCATGCGCCACAGTGTTGCTCTGCAAAAGCAGAAAAAAACCAAACAAAAACAGAGCGCTTGGGAAGGCCACTTTGTGGGGCTTGGGTTAAATACAGTGCAACTGTACACTCAATTTGCTTCTGACATGATAAATGAACAAACCAGAAGCCTAATGGCACTCAAGGTGTGGACTGACTGTGATGCCAACAGTTCCCCTTCTGCACATGATGCACACAGTCATGCGCCACAGTGTTGCTCTGCAAAAGCAAAAAAAAAAAACCCCAAGCCCTACAAAGCAGCCTTCCTAATAATAATAATAATAATAATAATAAACCTTTATTTATACCCCGCTAACATCTCCCAAAGGACTCGATGCGGCTTACAAGAGGCCGAGGCCCAACACATCAATAAAACAACAGCATAACAAATACAACAATAAATAAACTCATAAAACAAAACAATAAACATTAAAAGACTAGCAGTAAACATTAGACAATAACACCACGACGCATTTTAAAATAAGGCCGGGCCAAATGTAATGATTAAAATTTTAAAAAATTCTGGACGTGACAGGTGGAATGGATAGGTTTTTGGAGATAAGTACGGTGTACAGACAATCTTAAATCTCTAATAAAGTGCATTTGGGACATGATGCTTGGAGTTTCCTATTCTGGGAAGGCACACTGGAACAACCACGTCTTCAAGCTCTTCCTAAAGACTGCCAATGTTGCGGCTTGTCTGATGTCCCTAGGGAGATAGTTCCAGAGTTGGGGGGCCACCACGGAGAAGGCCCTGTCCCTCGTCCCCACCAATCGCGCTTGCGACGCAGGTGGGATCATGAGCAGGGCCTCTCCAGATGATCGGAGAGATCGTGTGGGTTCGTATACGGAAATGCGGTCACGAAGGTAGGCGGGTCCCAAACCGTTTAGGGCTTTGTAGGTGAGCACCTGCACCTTGAATTGGGACCGGAAAATGAACGGCAGCCAATGGAGCTCCTTAAACAGGAGGGTTGACCTCTCTCTGTACGGAGCGCCAGTTAACAACCTGGCCGCCGCCGGTTTGACCAGTTGGAATTTCTGGGCCGTTTTCAAGGGCAGCCCCACGTAGAGCGCATTACAATCGTCCAATCTGGAGGTGACCAAGGCATGGACCACCCCGGCCAGATCAGCCTTCACGAGGTACGGTCACAATTGGCGCACGAGTCTTAATTGTGCAAAGGCCTCCCGGCCACCGCCGACGCCTGAGCCTCAAGCATAAGCGATGAATCCAAGAGGACTCCCAAACTGCGGACCTGTGGCTTCAGGGGGAGTGCAACCCCGTCCAGCACAGGTTGCCACCCAATACCCCGATCCGGTTTACGATCGACCAGGAGGACCTCTGTCTTGTCGAGATTAATCTTCAGCTTGTTCGTCCTCATCCAGACAGCCACAGCGGCCAGGCACTCGTCCAGCACCCAAGGGGCTTCCTTAGAATTAGGTGGAAAGGAGTAGTAGAGTTGTGTGTCATCTGCGTAGAGATGGCACCCAACTCCAAAACTCTGGATTAAGCGCTCTGGGCCAGAGGGTTCCCTGCCATGGGTGCTTTCCTGCCCCTCTCCCTGCTCCAGTGGGACCTTGGGCAGCATTCTACGCCGGCTGTTACATAAGGGCAAGGCTTGCGTGCAGAGAGACCAGGGGACAACGACGATGCTTGGTGTTTGTGCGCCCACCGTTTCCACTTTTCCGCCTCTGGTTTAATAATCCTCGCTGCAATGTGTGCATTGGGGGGGGGTGGGAATGGTAGTGGAGGGGGGATTGGAGCAGACACAGATGGAGAGAGAAGTGGAGGAGAGTGGATGGAGGCGCATGTGGGTCAGCAGGTTACCAGTATCAAGAAGCCTAACCCGTTTAAGATCACCCAAACGGCTGGTGTGCCCCCCTCCCCACAACCCTCCTCCACGCACCACAAATTGCAAAGCAGGCCGCCTCCTCCCTGCTCATCCTCTCCTCCGCCGTTACATAATTCTCTCCAGACAGGCACAGCAAGGGGGGGAAAAAGAGAGAGAAGGGGAAAGGCATGCAACTCACTCACTCGCTTGCACACAGACACAAGCACATCCATGCACACAGGGAATATTCTGTCCAGAAAGCTTCTCTGCAAACACACACACTTGCACATAGGAAAGGGGGGCAAAAGCAATCTGGGAAACAATCATTAATAATGGATTGTCAAAAGCTTTCATGGCCGGAATCACTGGGTTGCTGTGAGTTTTCCAGGCTGTACTGCCATGTTCCAGAAGCATTCTCTCCTGACATTTTGTAGGCAACCTCAGAGGTTGTGAGGTCTGGGTTGTTGTAGGTTTTTTCGGGCTATATGGCCATGGTCTAGAGCAGTGGTTCTCAACCTTCGTAATCCCGTGACCCCTTAATCCAGTCCCCCATGTGGTGGTGACCCCCAACAATAACATTGTTTTCGTTGCTACTTCATAACCGTCATTATGTTATAAATCATAATGTAAATATCTGATATGCAGCATGTATTTCATTCAGTAGACCAAACTGGGCACAAATACCCAATACACCCAAACGTGAATGGTAGTGGGGTTGGGGGAGGACTGATTTTGTAATTTAGGAGTTGTACTTGCTGGGATTTATAGTTCACTTATAATCAAAGAGCATTCTGAACTCCACCAGCGATGAATTTGAACCAAACTTGGCTCCCATGACCAATGGAAAACACTAGAAGGGTTTGATGGGCATTGATCTTGAGTTTGGGAGTTGTAGTTCACCTATATCCAGAGAGCACCGTGGACTCATGCAATGGTGGATCTGGACCAAACTTGGCACAAATACTCAATATGCCCAAATGTGAACACTGGTGGAGTCTTGGGAAAATAGATCTTGACATTTGGGAGTCGTAGTTGCTGGGATTTATAGTTCATTACAATCAAAGAACATTCTGAACTCCACCAACGATAGAATTGGCTCAAACTTCCCACATGGAATCCCCATGACCATCAGAAAATACTGTGTTTTCTTATGGTCTTTGGTGACCCCTCTGACACCCCCTCGCGACCCCCTCAGGGGTCCCGACCCCCAGGTTGAGAAACACTGGTCTAGAGGCATTCTGCACCGGGATTGTGGCGCAGCTGGCTGAGTGTCAGCTGCATTAGGATCACTCTGACCAAAAGGTCATGAGTTCGAAGCCAGCCCGGGTTGGAGTGGGTTTCCAACCAATTGTGTGGCCTGTTGTCGACCTTTGCAACCCGAAAGACAGTTGCATCTGTCACGTAGGAAAATTAGGTACCACCTTAAAGTGTGGGGAGGCTAAATTAACTGATTTATGAGGCCATAAAGAAGACTCCTGGCGGGGACGAGAGACTGGGCCTTCTCAGTGGCGGCCCCTCGGCTATGGAATGCCCTTCCTGCAGATATTAGATTGGCCCCCTCCTTGCTGGCATTCCAGAGGAAAGTAAAGACCTGGATGTTTGAACAGGCATTCGACTAAGCAGTGTGATTGATTGATTGACTGATTATTGGAATACGGAATAATAGATAACGAGTTTGGATTCTGATTACATTGACTAGACCTGATGGATTTGTTATATTGATGTATTGATGCTGATGTTAATGACTTGTGATGCTATTGTTTTTAAATGCCTAATGATTTTGTATTGTGTATACCGAAGACTCCAGCAAAGCATTCCAGCGGGGAAGCATGCGGGGAATGCGGAAGTGCTTCATCAGCGTCGCAGATGGACGATGAAAGCGACAGCTCCCCTGGTGGCCAGAAAAAAGTTAAATAGCCTCTGTGTATGTCTGTATATGTTTGTATGTCAAAAATTGGCGTTGAATGTTTGCCATATATGTGTACATTGTAATCCGCCCTGAGTCCCCTGCGGGGTAAGGAGAAGGGCGGAATATAAAAGCTGTAAATAAATAAATAAATAAATTCTCTCCTGACGTTTTGCCTGCATCTATGGCAAGCATCCTCAGAGGTAGTGAGGTCTGTTAGAACTAGGAAAAGGGGTTTATATATCTGTGGAATGACCAGGGTGGGACAAAGGACTCTTGTCTGTGGGAGCTAGGTGTGAATGTTTCAACTGACCACCTTGATTAGCATTTGATTGACTGGCAGTGCCTGGGGGAATCTTTTGTTGAGAGGTGATTAGATGTCCTTGTTTGTTTCCTCTCTGTTGTTGTGCTGTTGTAATTTTAGAGTTTTTTAATACTGGTAGCCAGATTTTGTTCATTTTCGTGCTTTCCTCCTTTCTGTTGAAGTTGTCCACATGCTTATGGATTTCAATGGCTTCTCTGTGCAGTCTGACATGGTGGTTGTTGGTGTGGTCCAGCATTTCTGTGTTCTCAAATAAAATGCTGTGTCCAGGTTGGCTCATCAGATGCTCTGCTATGGCTGATTTCTCTGGCTGAAGTAGTCTAATCACCTCTCAACAAAAGTTTGCTCTAGGCCCATGATGGTGAACCTATGACATGCGTGTCAGCACTGACACACATGGCTATTTTTGATGACACAGACACATGCGGCCACATACAGAGAAATACACCTTATAAGAGCCAATCTAATTCCATCCTTAAATTTGTAAAAGGCTCTACAAATTTAACATCTGCACGTTTGAGCATTGTTCACTCCATAACTCAGCATGGAATATACATTTTTCCTATTTAAACTATAAATATTGCAAAATTATGTTGTTTTTTTTCTCGAAGTGACACTCTACCCAGGTTATGCTCAGGTTTTTGGCAAATTTTGACACACCAAGCTCAAAAGGTTGCCCATCACTGCTCTAGGCACTCTCAGGCCATTATATGCTAATCAAGGTGGTCAGCTGAAACATTCACACCGAGCTCCAGCAGACAAGAGTCCTTTGTCCCACCCTGGTCATTCCACAGAGCTATAAACCCTTTTTCCTAGTTCCAACGGACCTCACTGCCTCTGAGGATGCTTGCCATAGATGCGGGCAAAACGTCAGGAGAGAATGCCTCTAGACCAGTGGTTCTCAACCTTCCTAATGCCGCGACCCCTTAGTACAGGTCCTCATGTTGTGGTGACCCCCAACCATAACAT
Source organism: Anolis sagrei ordinatus (assembly GCF_025583915.1). Classification (NCBI taxonomy): domain Eukaryota; kingdom Metazoa; phylum Chordata; class Lepidosauria; order Squamata; family Anolidae; genus Anolis; species Anolis sagrei. The sequence continues at coordinate 38,320,200 of NW_026844367.1, read as the reverse complement.
TATTTTCGTTGCTACTTCATAACTGTAATTTTGCTACTGTTATGAATTGTAATGTAAATATCTGATATGCAGGATGTTTTTTCAGTCACTGGACCAAATTTGGCACAAGTACCCAAGACGCCCAAAATTGGAATACTGGTGGGGTTGGGGGTGATTGATTTTGTCATTTGGTAATGCTGGAGTTGCTGGGATTTATAGTTCACCTAAAATCAAAGCACCTTCTGAACTCCATCAATGATGGAATGGAATCAAACAGAGCACACAGAATTCCCATGACCAAGAGAAAATACTGGGAAGGTCTGGTGGACATTGACATTGCGTTTTTGGAGTTGTAGTTCACCTACATCTAGAGCAGTGGTTCTCAACCTGGGGTCCCCAGATGTTTTTGGCCTACAACTCCCAGAAATCCTAACAGCTGATAAACTGGCTGAGGTTTCTGGGAGTTGTACGCCAAAAATATCTGGGGACCCCAGGTTGAGAACCACTGGTCTAGAGAACACTGTGGACTCAAGCAATGATGGATCTGGATCAAACTTGGCACAAATACTCAGTATGCCCAAATGTGAACACTGGTAGAGTTTGGAGAAAATAGACCTTGCCATTTGGGAGTTGTAGTTGTTGGGATTTATAGTTCACCCACAATGAAATAAGCCTACCAATAAGCATTCTGAAGCCTACCAACGATAGAATTGGACCATACTTTCCACACAGAACCCCCATGACCAACAGAAAATACTGTTTTCTGATGGTGTTTGGTGACCCCTCTGACACCCCCTCACGACCCCCACAGGGGTCCCGACCCCCAGGTTGAGAAACACTGCTCTAGACCATGGCCATATAGCCCAAAAAAACCTACAACAACCCAGTGATTCCGGCCATGAAAGCCTTCGACAACACATCATTGTAAACAATCGCTTATGTCCTTGGATACCATCTGAATCACCGAATCCAGGTTTCCATCCAGAAACATCTGGGAAGTTGTGAAACAGAGAGAAGGAGGAAGAAGGAAAAGGAGGAGGAAAAGGAGAGAGAGAAACAGGTAGAAAGTGGAGGAGAAAGACAAGAAGGAAGAGGGGAAAGGACTAAGGAGACGAGGAGGAGGGAAAAGAAGACGAGCAAGAGCAAGATGAGGAAGGAGAAGGAGAGGATGATGCTGAAAATGCAATTCCTATGGAGGTCCCCGAGGTCCAGAGAAGACGGCGTCTCCAAGAGTCGGGAGCCAGGGCTTGTATAACAGCAACGTCCTGCCGCTTGTTAGAAACGTTTGTCCCCAAACGGGCTCTCTCTCTCTCGCTCTTTCTCTCTCTCCTCGGACGCATTCTTTCGCCAGTGTTTTTGATTAACGTTGTTACATAACGGGGCTTTTGGCATTCCTTGCCTCGCCTTGCCTTTCCACAGCGCCGGCCACTGGATTCAAGGTCCCTGCTGTTTTGTTCCCTTGCAGAAAGGACAGCAAGGGAGTTTTGTGTCTCCTCGGGCAAGGTCTACCTTTCATCCTCCCTAGCCAACCTTGTTCAGATTTGCCTCTATCTCTCTCTATATATAAATGTAATGTTCGTTTGTGCTACCATCAGAACTCAAAAACCACTGGGGGAATTGGACACAATTTGGACACTCGCAGTACCTTCACTCACTTACTGAAACCACTGCCACCCTCATCCAATGGCTGATCAAGACCAAACTTGGCACACAGAGCCCCCATGACCCACTCTATTTCCTGCTGTTGTTTGGAGGAGGGTGGACCATGGATGGTGGGACTTCAAGTACCTTCACTCACTTCCTGAAAACAATGCAACCGTCATCCAATGACCAATAAAGACCAAACTTGGCATACAGAACCGCCATTACCCACTTTCTCTAATAACCCGGGCAGCGCCGGGTCCCCAAGCTAGTATATAATAAAAATGAATGTTTGTTTGTATGTTGTATGTACGTATGTATGTATGCGGAGGGAGGAAGGACGGAAGTGTATGTGGCAGCTTTCTGCTTGGCTGCCACTTTCACAGGCCACTGTGACCAACATGGGTGACGCGCCTGGACCAAACTTGGCACACCTAACCCCCATGAATCCCTTTACGTCCGGGTACGGTTTGGGGGCGGTGGACCATGTATTATGGGATTTGTAGTACTTTCAATCAGTTTGGTTCCCAGGGACCACTGTGGCCCCCAACAAAGACTGATGAAGACCAAACTTGGCACACCGAGCCCCCGTGACTCACTCTACATCCTACTGTGGTTTGGAGGAGGATGGACCATGGATGATGGGACTTGGAGTACCTCCAATCATTTCCCGAAACCGCTACAACTCTCATTCAATGACTGATCAAGACCAAACTTGGCACACATAGCCCCCATGACCAAATTTAGAACCTGGTGCACTTTCGATGAGGAGGATGGACCATGAATGATGGGACTTGGAGTACCTCCAATCATTTCCCGAAACCGCTACGACTCTCATTCAATGACTGATCAAGACCAAACTTGGCACACATAGCCCCCATGACCCACTTTAGAACCTGGTGCACATATGTACTTTCCAACTCTTTGGTTCCCAGAGACCACTGCAGCCCCCAACAATGACCAATAATGACTAAACTTGGCACACAAGAGCATCCATTACCCATTCTACATCCTACTGCAGTTTGGAGGAGGATGGACCATGAAAGATGGGACTTGGAGTACCTCCACTCACTTCCTGAAACCACAACGACACTTATCTAAATACCAATAAAGACCAAACTTGGCACAGAGAGCCCCCATACGTCTTTCTATATAAATAAAAATGTAATGTATATGTTGTGTGTCTATGGCATTGAATGTTTGCCATGTATATTTACATTGTAATCCGCCCTGAGTCCCCTGCGGGGAGAGAAGGGCGGAATATAAATATCTATATAAATAAAAATGCCATGTTCGTTTGTGGGATTAACAGAACTCAAAAACCACTGGACGAATTGACACCAAATTTGGACAGAACACACCTAACAACCCAATGTACGTCCTTCACTCAAAAAAATTGATTTTGGGAGTTGTCATTGCTGGGATTTGTAGTTCACCTACAATCAAAGAGCATTCTGAACACCAATGATGGAATTGGGCCAAACTTACCACACAAGAAAAAACTGGAAGGGTTTGGTGGGCATTGACCTTGAGTTTGGGAATTATAGTTCACCTACATCCAGAGAGCACTGTGGACTCAAACAATGATGGATCTGGACCAAGCTTGACACAAATATTCCATATGCCCAAATATGAACACAGATGGAGTTTAAGGGAAATATACCTTGACATTTGGGAGTTGTAGCTAGAATCATAGAATCCTAGAATCAAAGAGTTGGAAGAGACCTCATGGGCCATCCAGTCCAACCCCATTCTGCCAAGAAACAGGAATATTGCATTCAAATCACCCTGACAGATGGCCATCCAGCCTCTGTTTAAAAGCTTCCAAAGAAGGAGCCTCCACCACACTCTGTGGCAGAGAGTTCCACTGCTGAACGGCTCTCACAGTCAGGAAGTTCTTCCTTATGTTCAGATGGAATGTCCTTTCTTGTAGTTTGAAGCCATTCCTCCATTGTTGGTGGAGTTCAAAGTGCTCTTTGAATTTAGGTGAACTATAAATCCCAGCAACTACAACTCCCAAATGACAAAATCAATTTTTTTGATTCATAGAATCCTAGAATCCAAGAGTTGGAAGAGACCTCATGGGCCATCCAGTCCAACCCCATTCTGCCAAGAGGCAGGAATATTGCATTCAAATCACCCCTGACAGATGGCCATCCAGCCTCTGTTTCAAAGCTTCCAAAGAAGGAGCCTCCACCACACTTCGGGGCAGAGAGTTCCACTGCTGAACGGCTCTCACAGTCAGGAAGTTCTTCCTCATGTTCAGATGAGTTGCTGGGATTTATAGTTCACTTACAATCAAAGAGCATTCTGAACTGCACCAATGATGGAATTCAACCAAACATGGCATACAGGACTTCCATGACCAACAGAACAAACTGCAAGAGTTTGGTGGGCAAACAGAACAAACCTTAAGTTTGGGAGTTGTAGTTCACCTACATCCAGAGAGCACTGTGGACTCAAACAATGATGGATCTGGACCAAACTTGGCATGAATATTCCATATGCCCAAATATGAACACAGATGGAGTTTAAGGGAAATAGACTTTGACATTTGGGAGTTGTAGTTACTGGGATTTATAGTTCACTACAATTAAAGAGCATTCTGAAACCCACAAACGACAGAAATGGGGCAGACTTCCCACACAGAACCCCCATGACCAACAGAAAATACTTAAGGCCACCCAGTCCAACTCTCTTCACCAGGGCAAGAAAACGTAATCAGAGCCCTCCTGACAGAGAGCCATCCAGCCATAGATAGAGATAGATAGATATAATTCTCTCTCACACACACAGAGATATAGTATCACAGATTTGAAAGAGACTCTTAAAGAAGGACAATGATATGTTGCATGTTCCAGAGTAGGCAAACCAGACACTCTCCACATCAACACTGACAAAGAAACAAGAAATACTGTTTACTCACAAGCAGAAAGGAATTACATCTATTAGAAACCAACACTTTCTCATTACTTTATTTTCCAGATCAGCAGACTGGGCCACAGCAACGCCTGGCAGGGGACCGCTAGTTATATATAAAATCTCAGTTTGCGTATGTTTGTGCTTGCAAAAACTCAAAAAGTAGTTGATCGATTGACTTGACATTTTGACACAACCTTGCATTCCAATCCCCCATGAGCCACTTTACATCCAGGTGCAGTTTGGGGGAGGATGGACTACGAATGATGGGATTTGCAGTACCTTCACCTGAATTGCCTCCAGCATTCCATTGTGACCCCCTACGAATGAGGGGCCTGGAACAAATTTGGCACACAGACCCCCTATGACCCACTTTACATCCTGGTGCAGATTGTGGGAGGATGGACCACGGATGATGGGCTTTGCAGTACCTTCACCTGAATTGCCTCCTGCAGATCGCTGCGACCCTAACAATGAGGGACCTGGATGAAATTTGGCAAACAGACCCCCCTCCCCATGACCCACTTTACAGCCTGATACAGTTTGGGGAGGATGGATCATGAATTATGGGATTTGGGGTACCTTCACCTGAATTGCCTCCTGCAGACCACTGTGACCCCCACAAATGACAGATCTGCCCCTGCCTCCAGACCACCACCACCACCACCCCACCCCCCCCCCCCCACCCACTTTACATCCTGATGCAGTTTGGGGAGGATGGACCATGGTTATGGGATTTGTAGTACCTTCACCTGAATTGCCTCCTGCAGACCACTGTGACCCCCACGAATGAGGGACCTGGACCAAACTTGGCACACAGACCCCCCCCCCATAACCCACTTTACGTCCTGGTGCAGGTTGTGGGAGGATGGACCACAGATAATGGGATTTGCAGTACCTTAAACTGAATTGCCTCCTGCAGACCACTGTGACCCCCACGAATGAGGGACCTGGACCAAACTTGGCACACAGACCCCCCCCCCCCATAACCCACTTTACGTCCTGGTGCAGGTTGTGGGAGGATGGACCACAGATAATGGGATTTGCAGTACCTTAAACTGAATTGCCTCCTGCAGACCACTGTGACCCCCACGAATGAGGGACCTGGACCAAACTTGGCACACAGACCCCCCCCCCCCCCATAACCCACTTTACGTCCTGGTGCAGGTTGTGGGAGGATGGACCACAGATAATGGGATTTGCAGTACCTTAAACTGAATTGCCTCCTGCAGACCACTGTGACCCCCACGAATGAGGGACCTGGACCAAACTTGGCACACAGACCACCACCCCACCACCCCCCCCCCCCCCCACCCCCGCATGACCCACTTTACATCCTGATGCAGTTTGGGGAGGATGGACCACGAATGATGGGATTTGCAGTACCTTCACCTGAATTGCCTCCTGCAGACCACTGCGACCCCCACGAATGAGGGGCCTGGATCAGATTTGGCACACAGACCCCCCCTAACCCACTTTACGTCCTGGTGCAGGTTGTGGGAGGATGGACCACAGATAAGGGACTTGCAGTACCTTAACTAACTTCCTGAGACCACTGTGACCCACACAAATGACGGGATCTGGACCAAACTTGCACACAGACCCCCACCACCACCCCCCCACCCCCCCCCCCCATGACCCACTTTACATCCTGATGCAGTTTGGGGAGGATGGACCACGAATTATGGGATTTGTAGTACCTTCACCTGAATTGCCTCCTGCAGACCACTGTGACCCCCACGAATGAGGGACCTGGACCAAACTTGGCACACAGACCCCCCCCCCCATAACCCACTTTACGTCCTGGTGCAGGTTGTGGGAGGATGGACCACAGATAATGGGATTTGCAGTACCTTAAACTGAATTGCCTCCTGCAGACCACTGTGACCCCCACGAATGAGGGACCTGGACCAAACTTGGCATACAGACACACACACCCCATAACCCACTTTACATCCTGATGAAGTTTGTGGGAGGATGGACCACGGATAATGGGATTTGCAGTACGTTCACCTGAATTGCCTCCTGCAGACCACTGCGACCCCCACGAATGAGGGACCTGGACCACAGACCCCTCATGACCCACTTTACATGCTGGTGCAGGTTGTGGGAGAGACCCCCCCCCCCATGACCCACAAAAGACATTTCATATAATGATAATTTTCAACTTTGTTTTTGGTTTTTCTATATATTATAACTGTATTCCCTTTTTTAAATATTTTTTATTATTTTATCAATATCAGCCATCACATCAACACCTTAAATCAAGAAATAGCTTCTTAAGATCTACAGAAATACCCAGCAAGCGAGAGTCCAAAAGTGGCAGGCTCAAACCCAGCACCTCAATCAGTGGCTGGGACTGGATGAGGATACAGAAGAGTGGGCAACTGGGAAGGTGCTGAACAGACCCACAAGCTGCAGAGCCAACCTTAAGAAATGGGGCTACAGTATTGCACCACCTGACGTCCATTAGAAAGTAGTAGCCAGCAATGAAAGGACCAAGGCATTAATATCTCCGGCCTACCCTCTGTTAGGATACGAGCCAGCACATCAACACCTTAAATCAAGAAATAGCTTCTTAAGATCTACAGAAATACCCAGCAAGCGAGAGTCCAAAAGTGGCAGGCTCAAACCCAGCACCTCAATCAGTGGCTGAGACCGGATGAGCATATAATATAATGCCAAAATTTTAAACTTTGTTTGTGGTTTTTCTAAACATTATAACTGTATTCTCTTTAAAAAAAATATTTTTTATTATTTTATCAATACCAGCCAATACCCAGCAAGCGAGAATCCAAAAGTGGAAGGCTAAAACCCAGAAATAGCTTCTTAAGATCTACAGAAATACTCATAGGGAACACCTAAGCAAGCGAGAGTCCAAAAGTGGCAGGCTAAACTCAGAAATAGCTTCTTAAGATCTACAGAAATACTCATAGGGATCACTTCAGCAAGCGAGAGTCCAAAAGTGGCAGGCTAAACCTAGAAATAGCTTCTTAAGATCTACAGAAATACTCATAGGGAACACCCCAGCAAGCGAGAGTCCAAAAGTGGCAGGCTAAACACACAAATAGCTTCTTAAGACCTACAGAAATACTCATAGGGAACATGTCAGCAAGCGAGAGTCCAAAAGTGGCAGGCTAAACACACAAATAGCTTCTTAAGATCTACAGAAATACTCATAGGGAACATGTCAGCAAGCGAGAGTCCAAAAGTGGCAGGATAAACCCAGAAATCGCTTTTTAAAATATTTTTTATTATTTTATCAATACCAGCCATCACACCAACACCTTAAGTCAAGAAATAGCTTCTTAAAATCTAAAGAAATACTAATAGGGAACACCTCAGCAAGCAAGAGTCCAAAAGTGGCAGGTTTTTTCTATACATTATAACTGTATTCGCTTTTTAAAATATTTTTTATTATTTTATCAATATCACATCAACACCTTAAGTCAAGAAATAGCTTCTTAAAATCTAAAGAAATACTCATAGGGAACACCTCAGCAAGCAAGAGTCCAAAAGTGGCAGGTTTTTTCTATACATTATAACTGTATTTGCTTTTTAAAATATTTTTTATTATTTTATCAATACCAGCCATCACATCAACACCTTAAATCAAGAAATAGCTTCTTAAAATCTAAAGAAATACTCATAGGGAACACCTCAGCAAGCAAGAGTCCAAAAGTGGCAGGTTTTTTCTATACATTATAACTGTATTCTCTTTAATATATATATATATTATTATTTTATCAATACCAGCCATCACATCAACACCTTAAATCAAGAAATAGCTTCTTAAGATCTACAGAAATCCTCATAGGGAACGCCTCAGCAAGCGAGAGTCCAAAAGTGGCAGGTTTTTCTATACATTATAACTGTATTCTCTTTTTTAAAAATATTTTTTATTATTTTATCAATACCAGCCATCACATCAACACCTTAAATCAAGAAATAGCTTCTTAAAATCTAAAGAAATACTCATAGGGAACACCTCAGCAAGCGAGAGTCCAAAAGTGGCAGGCTAAACCCAGAAATAGCTTCTTAAGATCTACATAAATACTCATAAGGAATACCTCAGCAAGCGAGAGTCCAAAAGTGGCAGGTTAACCCAGAAATAGCTTCTTAAGAGGTTCAGAAATACTCATAGGGAACACCTCAGCAAGCGAGAGTCCAAAAATGGCAGGCTAAAACATTATAACTGTATTCTCTTTTTAAAATATTTTATTATTATTTTATCAATATATTTATTACACATTGTTTATTTTGCAGCAGGTTCATTCAAAAAATAATAATAACTGTATTCTCAATTTGCTTCGGACACAATAAATAAATAGATCAACCCCAACGGCCACTGAGTCCAACTATGTACCAGGGTTCATGATGCCCATGACAATGGGATGCCCATGACAGGGTTCATGATGCCCAAAAGATGCAGGCTAAACCCAGAAATAGCTTATTAAGATCTACAGAAATACTCATAGGGATCACCCCAGCAAGCAAGAGTCCAAAAGTGGCAGGTTTTTCTATACCTTATAACTGTATTCGCTTTTTAAAACATTTTTATTATTTTATCAATACCAGCCATCACATCAACACCTTAAATCAAGAAATAGCTCCTTAAGATCTACAGAAATACTCAGAGGGAACACCTCAGCAAGCGAGAGTCCAAAAGTGGCAGGTTTTTCTATACATTATAACTGTATTCTCTTTTTAAAATATTTTTTTATTATTTTATCAATACCAGCCATCACATCAACACCTTAAATCAAGAAATAGCTTCTTAAGATCTACAGAAATACTCATAGGGAATACCTCAGCAAGCGAGAGTCCAAAAGTGGCAGGCTAAACCCAGAAATAGCTTCTTAAGATCTACAGAAATACTCATAGAGAGCACCTCAGCAAGTGAGAGTCCAAAAGTGGCAGGCTAAACCCAGAAATAGCTTCTTAAGATCTACAGAAATACTCATAGGGAGCACCTCAGCAAGCAAGAGTCCAAAAGTGGCAGGCTAAACCCAGAAATAGCTTCTTAAGATCTACAGAAATACTCATAGGGAACACCTCAACAAGCGAGAGTTCAAAAGTGGCAGGCTAAACCCAGAAATAGCTTCTTAAGATCTACAGAAATACTCATAGGGAACACCTCAGCAAGCGAGAGTCCAAAAGTGGCAGGCTAAACCCAGAAATAGCTTCTTAAGGTCTACAGAAATACTCATAGGGAACACCTCAGCAAGCGAGAGTCCAAAAGTGGCAGGTTTTTCTATACATTATAACTGTATTCTCTTTTTTAAAATATTTTTTTATTATTTTATCAATACCAGCCATCACATCAACACCTTAAATCAAGAAATAGCTTCTTAAAATCGACAGAAATACTCATAGGGAATGCCTCAGCAAGCAAGAGTCCAAAAGTGGCAGGTTTTTAGAAAGAGAATACAGTGTCTGGCAAAGGACCTGGAAACCACACAACACTCCAGATGCTGGAAAAGCCGAGACCAAGCAGGACCAGAACCAAACCGAGCAGGTATCAAAGGTCCTGGAAAGACGGAAATCAATCAACAACACAAGCCACAAAGTCCAAGGGAGACAACACCAACCGGCACCCGCCTTGAAGCACCTTTCAACAGAGGAATAACAACACACATTGAAGAACGAAAGACTGAAAGGGGAATATATGAGAGAGAGAGAGAGAGAGAGAGAGAGAGAGAGGAGGGCTGATTTGGGAAAGTATTCTTCCCTTCCCTGGAGCTAATTTCGCTCTTGTTTCAACCAGAGACAACCAAGAGGATGCTCACGTTACTTTGGGCTTGCATCCCTAGCGTCCCCCATCACCATCACCATCATCCTTGCAAGAATAGACTCAGAACAATATTTAACTTGGGAGAATGAATGTTGCTGGTGGTTGTAGAAGAAATCCAGCAACATGCCTAAGTGGAGTATCTTGCATTTGTCACTGTTGAACTTCATTTTGTTAGAGAGATGATTGGCCAAAACGAACAAAATGAAGTTCAACAGTGACAAATGCAAGATACTCCACTGTTACTGTTGACACGTTCTTAGAATCATAGAATCCTAGAGTTGGAAGAGACCTCCTGGGCCATCACCCAGTCCAACCCCATTCTGCCAAGAAGCAGGAATATTGCATTCAAAGCACCCCTGACAGATGGCCATCCAGCCTCTGCTTAAAAGCTTCCAAAGAAGGAGCCTCCACCACACTCCGGGGCAGAGAGTTCCACTGCTGAACGGCTCTCACAGTCAGGAAGTTCTTCCTCATGTTCAGATGGAATCTCCTCTTGTAGTTTGAAGCCATTGTTCCGCGTCCTAGTCTCCAGGGAAGCAGAAAACAAGCTTGCTCCCTCCTCCCTGTGGCTTCCTCTCACATATTTGTACATGGCTATCATATCTCCTCTCAGCCTTCTCTTCTTCAGGCTAAACATGCCCAGCTCCTTTAGCCGCTCCTCATAGGGCTTGTTCTCCAGACCCTTGATCATTTTAGTCGCCCTCCTCTGGACACATTCCAGCTTGTCAATATCTCTCTTGAATTGTGGTGCCCAGAATTGGACACAATATTCCAGGTGTGGTCCTCTAAAGAAGAATAGGATAATACTGAACTTGAAGAACTTGGGTTAAAGGAGACTTCTATCATCTAAGAAGGATGACTACCACCATCCTTGTTAGGAGAAGAATAATAGTGGGCTTGGAAGAATGATGCTGGTGGTTGGGGAAGTCACTGAGCACCACCTTTGAGTTTGAGGTGGATTTATCAAAAACAAGTCATGCTGGACTCATCTAATCCCTTTTTTCGATAGAGTTACAAGCTGGATAGAAGTGGGGAATGATGCCGTGGATGGAGCGTGTCTGGATTTCAGGAAGGCCTTCTTCGACAACATCCCCCATGACCTTCTGGCAAGGAAACTAGACCAAGGCGGGTGAGGCAAAACTACAGTGAGGTGGATCTGTAATTGGTTAAATGGACGAACCCAGAGGGTGATTCTCCCCAAGGATTCCTCTTCATCCTGGAAAGACAAGTGGAGTGCCATCCGCAGGGTTCCATCCTGGGCCCGGTCCTGATCAACATCTTTATTAATGACTTAGATGAAGGGTTAGAAGGCAGGATCATCAAGTTTGCAGACGACACCAAATTGGGAGGGAGAGCCAAGACTCCAGAAGACAGGAGCAGGATTCAAAGGGATCGTGACAGATTAGAGAGATGAAGGGCCAAAACTAACAAAATGAAGTTCAACAGGGACAAATGCAAGAGACTCCACTTTGGCAGAAAAAACGAAATGCAAAGAGACAGAATGGGAGACAATGCCTGGCTCGAGAGCAGGACGTGTAAAAAAGATCTTGGGAGTCCTCGTGGACAGCAAGTTAAACATGAGCCAGGAATGTGATGTGGCAGCAAAAAAAGCCAATGGGATTTTGGCCTGCACCAAGAGGAGCCTAGTGTCTAGATCTAGGGAAGTCCTGCTCCCCATGCTCTCTTCTGCTTTGGTTAGACCACACCTGGAATATTGTGTCCAATTCTGGGCACCACAATTCAAGAGAGATATTGACAAGCTGGAATGTGTCCAGAGGAGAGCAACTAAAATGATAAAAGGTCTGGAGAACAAGCCCTATGAGGAGTGGCTTAAGGAGCTGGGCATGTTTAGCCTGAAGAAGAGAAGGCTGAGAGGGGATATGATAGCCATGTATAAATATGTGAGAGGAAGCCACAGGGACGAGGAGAGAGCAAGCTTGTTTTCTGCTTCCCTGGAGACTAGGACGCGGAACAATGGCTTCAAACTACAAGAGAGGAGATTCCATCTGAACATGAGGAAGAACTTCCTGACTGTGAGAGCTGTTCAGCAGTGGAACTCTCTGCCCTGGAATGTGGTGAAGGCTCCTTCTTTAGGAGCTTTTAAACAGAGGCTGGAAGGCCATCTATCGAGGGTGCTTTGAATGCAATTTTCCTGCTTCTTGGCAGAATGGGGTTGGACTGGATGGCCCAGGAGGTCCATTCCAACTCTAGGATTCTATGATTCTATGAGATTCCCACCATCTTTGTTTGGAGAAGAATAGAATAATGGTGAGCTTGGAGGTATGATGCTGATGGTTGGAGAACCAACTGAGCATCACCTTTGAGATTGGCCTTTGGGTTTGAGGAGACTCCCATCATCGAACAAGGATGACTCCCACCATCCTGGTTAGGAGAAGAATAGAGTAATACTGAGCTTGATAGACTCTCATCATCCTTGTCAGAAGAAGACTAGAACAATACTGAGCTCGGAAGACTGATGCTGGTGGTTGGAGAACCAACTGAGCATCACGTTTGAGATTGGCCTTTGAGTATGAGGAGACTCCCATCATCTAACAAGGATGACTCCCACCATCCTTGTTAGGAGAAGAATAGAATAATACTGATCTTGGAAGAATGATGCTGGTGGCTGAACTTGAAGAACTTGGGTTCAAGGAGACTTCTATCACCTGACAAGGATGACTCCCACCATCCTTGTTAGGAGAAGGATAGAATAATACTGAGCTTGGAAGAATGATGCTTGTGGTTGGGGAATTCACTGAGCACCACCTTTGAGTTTGAGGAGATTCCCACCATCCTTGTTAGGAGAAGAATAAAATAATGGTGAGCTTGGATGAATTGTGCTTATGGTTGGAGAACCAAGCCGGAGAGACTCCCATCATCCTTGTTAGGAGAAGAATACAATAATACTGATCTTGGAAGAATGACGCTGATGGCTGAACTTGAAGAACTTGGGTTCAAGGAGACTTCTACCATCTAAGAAGGATGACTACCACCATCCTTGTTAGGAGAAGAATACAATAATATTGAGCTCAGAAGAATGATGCTTGTGGTTGAGGAATTCACTGAGCACCACCTTTGAGTCTGAGGAGATCCCCACCATCCTTGTTAGGAGAAGAATAGAATAATGGTGAGCTTGGAGGAATGATGCTGATGGTTGGAGAACCAAGCTGGGGAGACTCCCATCATCCTTGTTAGGAGAAGAATAGAAGAATAGTGAGCTTGGAAGAATGAGGCTGATGGTTGGAGAACCAACTGAGCATCACCTTTGAGATTGGCCTTTGGGTTTGAGAAGACTCCCATCATCTAACAAGGATGACTCCCACCACCCTTGTTTGGAGAAGAATAGAATAATGGTGAGCTTGGAGAACCAAGCCCAGGAGACACCCATCATCCTTGTTAGGAGAAGAATACAATAATACTGAGCTTGGAAGAATGATGCTGGTGGTTGGGGAATTCACTGAGCACCACCTTTGAGTTTGAGGAGATTCCCACCATCCTTGTTAGGAGAAGAATAAAATAATGGTGAGCTTGGATGAATTGTGCTTATGGTTGGAGAACCAAGCCGGAGAGACTCCCATCATCCTTGTTAGGAGAAGAATACAATAATACTGATCTTGGAAGAATGACGCTGATGGCTGAACTTGAAGAACTTGGGTTCAAGGAGACTTCTACCATCTAAGAAGGATGACTACCACCATCCTTGTTAGGAGAAGAATACAATAATATTGAGCTCAGAAGAATGATGCTTGTGGTTGAGGAATTCACTGAGCACCACCTTTGAGTCTGAGGAGATCCCCACCATCCTTGTTAGGAGAAGAATAGAATAATCGTGAGCTTGGAGGAATGATGCTGATGGTTGGAGAACCAAGCTGGGGAGACTCCCATCATCCTTGTTAGGAGAAGAATAGAAGAATAGTGAGCTTGGAAGAATGAGGCTGATGGTTGGAGAACCAAGCTGGGGAGACACCCATCATCCTTGTTAGGAGAAGAATAGAAGAATAGTGAGCTTGGAAGAATGAGGCTGATGGTTGGAGAACCAACTGAGCATCACCTTTGAGATTGGCCTTTGGGTTTGAGAAGACTCCCATCATCTAACAAGGATGACTCCCACCACCCTTGTTTGGAGAAGAATAGAATAATGGTGAGCTTGGAGAACCAAGCCCAGGAGACACCCATCATCCTTGTTAGGAGAAGAATACAATAATACTGAGCTTGGAAGAATGATGCTGGTGGTTGGGGAATTCACTGAGCACCACCTTTGAGTTTGGGAGAGTCCTATCATCCTTGTTTGAATAATAATAATCATGAACTTGGAGGAATGATGCTGGTAGTTAGAGAATCAACTGAGCATCACCTTTGGGGCTGGCCTTTGGGTTTGAGGAGACTCCCACCATCCTTGTCAGAAGAATAGGATAATACTGAACTTGAAGAACTTGGGTTCTAGGAGACTTCTATCATCGAACAAGGATGTCTCCCACCATCCTTGTCAGAAACTGAGCATCACGTTTGAGATTGGCCTTTGAGTATGAGGAGACTCCCATCATCTAACAAGGATGACTCCCACCATCCTTGTTAGGAGAAGAATAGAATAATACTGAGCTTGGAAGAATGATGCTGGTGGTTGGGGAATTCACTGAGCACCACCTTTGAGTTTGAGGAGATCCCCACCATCCTTGTTTGGAGAAGAATAGAAGAATGGTGAGCTTGGAGGAATGATGCTGATGGTTGGAGAACCAAGCTGGGGAGACTCCCATCATCCTTGTTAGGAGAAGAATAGAAGAATAGTGAGCTTGGAAGAATGAGGCTGATGGTTGGAGAACCAACTGAGCATCACTTGGAGGAATGATGCTGATGGTTGGAGAACCAAGCTGGGGAGACTCCCATCATCCTTGTTAGGAGAAGAATAGAAGAATAGTGAGCTTGGAAGAATGAGGCTGATGGTTGGAGAACCAAGCTGGGGAGACACCCATCATCCTTGTTAGGAGAAGAATAGAAGAATAGTGAGCTTGGAAGAATGAGGCTGATGGTTGGAGAACCAACTGAGCATCACCTTTGAGATTGGCCTTTGGGTTTGAGAAGACTCCCATCATCTAACAAGGATGACTCCCACCATCCTTGTTTGGAGAAGAATAGAAGAATGGTGAGCTTGGAGGAATGATGCTGATGGTTGGAGAACCAAGCTGGGGAGACAGCTAGGGCTGTTGTGAGCTGAGGGGGCGCTCCTCAAGTGGTGGTCGAGGGGCACTTACAGTGGCAGTCGAGGGGCATTTATCTGCGTCCCTGGCCAAAAATAAGTGTGCTGCGATTGCTTACTTGATTTTGCCCAGGGGTGCTCTTGAGGCGCTCTTGGGGGAAAATAGACCTTGACATATGCAAGTTGTAGTTACTGGGATGTACAGTTCACCTACAATCAAAGAGCATACGAGCAGGGGCGGCTTGTCCATTACGCAGAGTAAGCGGTCGCAGTACACTTTTACAGCATTCTGAACTCCACCAATGATGGAATTGAACCAAATGTGGCACACAGAACTCCCCCGATGAACAAAAAATATATATCAGTGATTGGTTTTTTTGGGGGGGGGGGGCGCCAAAATACTGTTGAAAATTACCTCTGGGAGATGCCCACCACCCTTATTAGAAGGAGAAGAACATTGAACTTGGAAGAAGGATGCTGATGGTTGGGGTCTTGGAGAGCCACCTGAGCATCTCCTTGGAGTTGGGGGAGCCTTGACCCGGCCTGGACACGTGCGGCAGGTAAACACCTCTCCTTCCTCCCCCCTCCCTCTTTCTCTCCTCCCTTCCTTCCCCACTGGGGGGAGGGGGGAGTGGGCGGAGCCAGGCTGGGATGGGGGCGGGGCCTACCCCTTCCTCCTCTCTCTCTCTCTGTCTCATTCTCCTCCCAGTGTCTCCCATTCAGAGCTGTCCGGGGCGCACGTCCCGGTGGGGAAAAGGGGGTGCGTGGAGTGTCCTACCTGGCCTTTCTCCTCGGGGGGTGCTGCTGCTTCCGTTGGAGGAGGAGGAGGAGGAGGAAGAAGAGGAGGAGGAGGAGGCATAGCTCTGGCGGCGGTTGGCGGGGGGCGGCGGAGGTTGAGGCTGGGGCTGCTGAGGCTGCTGCTCGGAGGGGCTCCCTTCTTCCTCTCCTCGTTCTCCTCGTTCTCCTCGTTCTCCTTCTGCTCTCACGGGCTCCGTGGCGTTCCCCGCCGCCTCCGTGGGGCCCAAAGCGGCTTCGTCGGCTTCGCTTGCCCTCTCGGCGGGGCTCCCCGGCGCCGACTCCATCTTCCTGCCTCTTCTTCCTCCTCCTCCTCCTCCTGCCTTCCTCCTCCTCCTGCCTTGTTGGCCCTGCCTTGGTCCAGGGCGGCAGGAGAGCCCCTTCCTCGCCTCCTTCTCCTCCTTCCTCGCCTCGTTCTCGCCTCCCTTCCTCGGTCTCCGGGTGAGAAGCAGGCAAGGCAGGCAGGAGAGCGAGAGATAGAGAGAACGAGAGAGAGATCCGGGCTGTGTGGCCACAAGCAGCGCTAGCGAGAGCTTTGACGCCGTTTCGCTCCTTCTCCATCCCCCCCTTTCGCTCTCTCCTCTCTCGCAGCCCCTCCTCCTCCGCGTGTAGACAGGCACTCAGCATCCAACCCGCATCAGAGGCCGGAGGAAGGCCGTGCGCCTTGCAGAGTTGGCTTAGAATCCTAGACTTTGACCATCCAGCCTCTGTTTCGAAGCCACCAGAGAACAAACCTCCACCACACTCTCCTGAGAAAAGCAGAGAAGGGCCTCTCCCAAGAATGTGGCCTTGGGAATCTTCCTGAGACAGGTCAGGTCATAGAATCCTAGAATCAAAGAGTTGGAAGAGATCTCCTGGGCCATCCAGTCCAACTCCATACTGCCAAGAAGCAGGAAGATTGCATTCATCTCCATCCCTTCTCCATCCCCCCCCCCTTCGCTCTCTCCTCTCTCTCTCTCTCAGCCCCTCCTCCTCCGTGTGTAGACAGGCACTCAGCATCCAACCCGCATCAGAGGCCGGAGGGAGGCCGTGCGCCTTGCATAGACTTGCTTAGAATCCTAGACTTTGGCCATCCAGCCTCTGTTTCAAAGCCTCCAAAGAATAAACCTCTGAGAAAAGCAGGGAAGGGTCCCTCCCAAGAATGTGGCCTTGGGACTCTTCCTGAGACAGGTCAGGTCATAGAATCCTAGAATCCAAGAGTTGGAAGAGACCTCATGGACCATCCAGTCCAACCCCAATCTGCCAAGAAGCAGGAAAATCACATTCAAAGCACTCCCGACAGATGGCCATCCAGCCTCCAAAGAAGGCTGGATGGCCTCCACCACACTCCGGGGCAAAGAGTTCCACTGTTGAACGGCTCTCACAGTCAGGAAGATGACTTCATGGGCCATCCAGTCCAACCCCATTCTGCCAAAAAGCATGAAAATTGCCTTCAAAGCACTTCTGACAGATAGCCATTCAGCCTCTGTTTCAAAGCCTCCAAAGAAGGAGCCTCCACCCCACCCCTGGGCAGAAAGTTCCACTGCTGAACAGCTCTCACAGTCATGGGCCATCCAGTCCAACCCCATTCTGCCAAGAAGCAGGAAGATTGCCTTTAAAGCACTCCTGACAGATGGCCATCCAGCCTCTGTTTCGAACCCTCCAAAGAACGAGCCTTCACCCCACTCCGGGGCAGAGAGTTCCACTGCTGGACAGCTCTCACAGTCATGGTCCATCCAGTCCAACCCTATTCTGCCAATAAGCAGGACAATCTCGTTCAAACCACTCCTGACAGATGGCCATCCAGCCTCTGTTTCAAAGCCTCCAAAGAACAAACCTCCACCACACTGTTCTGAGAAAAGCAGCGAAGGGCCCCTCCCAAGAATGTGGCCTTGGGAATCTTCCTGAGACAGGTCAGGTCACAGAATCCTAGAATCAAAGAGTTGGAAGAGACCTCTTGGGCCATCCAGTCCAACCCCATTCTACCAAGAAGCAGGAAGAATGCCTTCAAATCACCCCTGACAAATGGCCATCCAGTCTCTGTTTCGAACCCTCCAAAGAACGAGCCTTCACCCCACTCCGTGGCAGAGAGTTCCACTGCTGAACGGCTCTCACAGTCAGGAAGATGACTTCATGGGCCATCCAGTCCAACCCCATTCTGCCAAGAAGCAGTAAGATTGCATTCAAAGCACTCCCAACAGATGGCCATCCAGCCTCTGTTTTGAAGCCTCCACCATACTCCTGGGCAGAGAGTTCCACTGCTGAATGGCTCTCACACTCAGGACGTTCTTCCTCATGTTCAGATGACCTCATGGGCCATCCAGTCCAACCCCATTCTGTCAAGAAGCAGGAATATTGCATTCATCTCCATCCCTTCTCCATCCCCCACTTTCGCTCTCTCCTCTCTCTCTCTCTCAGCCCCTCCTCCTCCGCGTGTAAAGAGACACTCAGCATCCAACCCGCATCAGAGGCTGGAGGGAGGCCGCGCACCTTGCAGTGTTGGCTTAGAATCCTAGACTTTGGCCATCCAGCCTCTGTTTCAAAGCCTCCAAAGAACAAACCTCTGAGAAAAGCAGCGAAGGGCTCCTCCCAAGAATGTGGCCTTGGGAATCTTCCTGAGGTCAGGTCATAGAATCATAGAATCCTAGAGTTGGAAGAGACCTCCTGGGCCATCCAGTCCAACCCCATTCTGCCAAGAAGCAGGAATATTGCCTTCGAAGCACTCCCAACAGATGGCCATCCAACCTCTGTTTCAAAGCCTCTACCGCACTTCAAATCAGAGAGTTCCACTGCTGAACAGCTCCCACAGTCATGGGCCATCCAGTCCAACCCCATTCTGCCAAGAAGCAGGAGAATTGCCTTCAAAGCACTCCCGACAGATAGCCATCCAGCCTCTGTTTCGAAGCCTCCAAAGAAGGAGCCGCCACCACACTCCGGGACAGAGAGTTCCACTGCTGAACAGCTCTCACAGTCAGGAAGATGACTTCATGGGCCATCTAGTCCAACCCCATTCTGCCAAGAAGCAGGAGAATCGCGTTCAAAGCACCCCCAGCAGATGGCCATCCAACCTCTGTTTAAAAGCCTCCAAAGAACAAACCTCCACCACACTGTTCTGAGAAAAGCAGCGAAGGGCCTTGAATGTGGCCTTGGGAATCTTCCTGACACAGGTCAGGTCATAGAATCCTAGAATCCAAGAGTTGGAAGAGACCTCCTGGGCCATCCAGTCCAACCCCATTCTGCCAAGAAGGAGGAGAATCGCGTTCAAAGCACCCCCAGCAGATGGCCATCCAGCCTCCAAAGAAGGGGCCTCCACCACACTCCGGGGCAGAGAGTTCCACTGCTGAACAGCTCTCACAGTCATGGGCCATCCAGTCCAACCCCATTCTTCCAAGAAGCAGGAAGATTGCCTTCAAAGCACTCCTGACTGATGACCATCCAGCCTCTGTTTCAAAGCCTCCAAAGAAGGAGCCGCCACCACACTCCAGGGCAGAGAGTTCCACTGCTGAATGGCTCTGACAGTCAGGAAGTTCTTCCTCATGTTCAGATGACCTCATGGGCCATCCAGTCCAACCCCATTCTGCCAAGAAGCAGGAGAATCGCGTTCAAAGCACCCCCAGCAGATGGCCATCCAGCCTCTGTTTCGAAGCCTCCAAAGAAGGAGCCTTCACCACACTCTGGGGCAGAGAGTTCCACTGCTAAACGGCTCTGTCAGCAGAGTTATAATATCAAATAAAAATAACAATACTACAGCAGAAGCTTACTTTATTACAGATTCATTGTGGAAACAAAAAGAAACTCAGAAATCAGACCAGACCAAAGACTGCAGGCAGATGCAAACCATTATAACAGCAGCAATGAGCTCCACCTGCACCCAATTGACCAAACCCAAACCACAAGCATTCCAACAATTAAAGGCACAAACCCACAAACATAACCAAATACATTCAATGAACAATATAATTTTGCACATTTTGCAATACTTTTAACAAGCTCTCACAGTCACGAAGATGACTTCATGGGCCATCCAGTCCAACCCCATTCTCCCAAGAAGCAGGAATATTGCCTTCAAAGCACTCCTGACAGATGGCCATCTAGCCTCCAAAGAAGCAGCCTCCACCACACTCCGGGGCAGATAGTTTCACTGCTGAACAGCTCTCACAGTCATGGGCCATCCAGTCCAACCCCATTCTGCCAAGAAGCAGGAAGATTGCCTTCAAAGCACTCCCGACAGATGGCCATCCAGCCTCTGTTTTGAAGCCTCCACCACACTCCTGGGTAGAGAGTTCCATTGCTGAACGGCTCTCACAGTCAGGAAGTTCTACCTAATGTTCAAATGATCTCATGGGCCATCCAGTCCAACCCCATTCTGCCAAGAAGCAGGAAAATTGCCTTCAAAGCACTCCCGACAGATGGCACACTTCCAAAGAAGGAGCCTCCACCCCACTCCGCGGCAGAGAGTTCCACTGCTGAACGGCTCTCACAGTCAGGAAGTTCTTCCTAAAGTTCAGATGACCTCATGGGCCATCCAGTCCAACCCCATTGTGCCAAGAAACAGGAAAATTGCCTTCAAAGCACTCCTGACAGATGGCCATCCAGCTTCTGTTTTGAAGCCTCCAAAGAAGGAGCCTCCACCACACTCCGGTGCAGAGAGTTCCATTGCTGAACGGCTCTCACAGTCAGGAAGTTCTTCCTAATGTTCAGATGACCTCATGGGCCATCCAGTCCAACCCCATTCTAGCAAAAAGCAGGAAAATTACAAGTTTGGTCCAGATCCATCATTTTTTGAGTCCACAGTGCTCTCAGGATATAGGTGAACTATAACTCCAAAACCCAAGGTCAATGCTCTCCAAACTCTTCCAGTATTTGCCGCTGTTTTTGTGTATTTTTTTGTTTTTGTGTATTATTGTGTTTATTTTTTTGTGTTTATTATCGTGTTATGTATTTGTGTATTATTGTGTTTATTTACTAATGGGCGTGGCCTCATGTAAGCCACCCCGAGTCCCCCTGGGGGAGATGTAGCGGGGTATAAATAAAGTTTTATTATTATTACTAGCTGTCCCCTGCCACGCATTGCTGTGGCCCAATATGATGATCTGAAAAATAAAGTAATGAGAAATTGTTGGTTTCTAATATATATAATTCCTTTATGCTTGTGAGTAAACAGTATTTCTTGTTGTTTCTTTGTGAGTGTTGATGTGGAGAGTGTCTGGTTTGCCTACTCTGGAATATGCAACACATCATAGTCCTTCTTTAAGGGACTCTTTCAAATCTATGATACTATATATGTGTGTGGGAGAGAGAATCATATCTATCTATCTATATCTATGGCTGGATGGCTCTCTGTCAGGAGGGCTCTGATTACATTGTCTTGCCCTGGTGAAGAGAGTTGGACTGGATGGCCTTAAGTATTTTCTGTTGGTCATGGGGGTTCTGTGTGGGAAGTTTGCCCCATTTCTGTCGTTTGTGGGTTTCAGAATGCTCTTTAATTGTAGGTGAACTATAAATCCCAGTAACTACAACTCCCAAATGTCAAGGTGTATTTCCCTTAAACTCCATTTGTGTTCATATTTGGGCATATGGAATATTCGTGTGAAGTTTGGTCCAGATCCGTCATTGTTTGAGTCCACAGTGCTATCTGGATGTAGGTGAACTACAGCTCCCGAACTCAAGGTCAATGCCCACCAAACCCTTCCAGTGTTTTCTGCTGGTCATGGGAGAACTGTATGCTATGTTTGGTTCAATTCCATCATTGGTGGAGTTCAGAATGCTCTTTGATTATAGGTGAACTACAAATCCCAGCAACTACAACTCCCGAATGTCAAGATTCTATTTCCCCCAAACTCTACCAATGTTCACATTTGGGCATGTTGAGTGTTCATGTCAAGTTTGGTCCAGATCCATCATTGTTTGGTGTAGATCCATCACTGTTTGAGTCCACAGTGATCTCTGGATGTAGGTGAACTACAGCTCCCAAACTCAAGGTCAATGCCCACCAAACCCTTCCAGTGTGTTCTGTTGGTCATGGAAGTCCTGTATGCCATGTTTGGTTCAATTCCATCATTGGTGGAGTTCAGAATGCTCTTTGATTGTAGGTGAACTACAAATCCCAGCAACTACAACTCCCGAATGTCAAGATTCTATTTCCCCCAAACTCTACCAATGTTCACATTTGGGCATTTTGAGTGTTCGTGTCAAGTTTGGTCCAGATCCATCATTGTTTGGTGTAGATCCATCACTGTTTGAGTCCACAGTGATCTCTGGATGTAGGTGAACTACAGCTCCCAAACTCAAGGTCAATGCCCACCAAACCATTCCAGTGTGTTCTGTTGGTCATGGAAGTCCTGTATGCCATGTTTGGTTCAATTCCATCATTGGTGGAGTTCAGAATGCTCTTTGATTGTAGGTGAACTATAAATCCCGGCAACTACAACTCCCAAATGACAAAATCAATTTTTTTTGAGTGGAGGACATAAATTGGACTGTTAGGTGTCTTGTGTCCAAATTTGGTGTCAATTCGTTCAGTGGTTCTTGAGTGCTCTTAACCCCACAAACGAACATTACATTTTTATTTATATAGATTATTATTATTATTATTATTATTATTATTATTATTATTATTATTTGCGTGAGAGTCACAAATACAGCCAGCTTTGGCCTGCCTTGATCGGATCTGCCGCGCAGCCTTGAAAAGACACCGGAGCCGTGCCCAGTATGACGAGTGGCAACCCTACAGCTCCATCCGTGTGTTTCGTGTTCCCATCCGCCCACCCCGTGTCTTCTCTGAAAACTCGAATACAAAACATGAAAAGTCTGCAAAAGAGCCGTGATCAAAGCCCTGTGAAACCTTCAACATCTCAGTTGCAGGGAAGGAAGGAAGGAAAGCAGGAAGCTGGGAAAAGAGCGAGAGATGAATCCAAACAGCAAGGGAGGGGTACTCAAGGCTCTGAAAATACCATCCTCATAGAATCATAGAATCAAAGAGTTGGAAGAGACCTCCTGGGCCATCCAGTCCACCCCCATTCTGCCAAGAAGCAGGAACATCACATTCAAATAACCCCCAACAGATGGCCATCCAGCCTCTGTTTCAAAGCTTCCAAAGAAGGAGCCTCCACCACACTCTGGGGCAGAGAGTTCCACTGCTGAACGGCTCTCACAGTCAGGAAGTTCTTCCTCATGTTCAGATGGAATCTCCTCTCTTGTAGTTTGAAGCCATTGTTCCATTGCGTCCTAGTCTTCAGGGAAGCAGAAAACAAGCTTGCTCCCTCCTCCCTGTGGCTTCCTCTCACATATTTATACATGGCTATCATATCCCCTCTCAGCCTTCTCTTCTTCAGGCTAAACATGCCCAGCTCCTTAAGCCGCTCCTCATAGGGCTTGTTCTCCAGACCCTTGATCATTTTAGTCGCCCTCCTCTGGACACATTCCAGCTTGTCAATATCTCTCTTCAATTGTGGTGCCCAGAATTGGACACAATATTCCAGGTGTGGTCTAACCAAAGCGGAATAGAGCATGGGGAGCATGACTTCCCTAGATCTAGACACTAGGCCATTGGCTTTTTTTGCCGCCACATCACATTGTTGGCTCATGTTTAACTTGTTGTCCACGAGGACTCCAAGATCTTTTTCACACGTACTGCTCTCGAGCCAGGCATTGTCCCCCATTCTGTATCTTTGCATTTCGTTTTTCCTGCCAAAGTGGAGTATCTTGCATTTGTCACTGTTGAACTTCATTTTGTGAGTTTTGGCCATTCATCTCTCTAATCTGTCAAGATCGTTTTGAATCCTGCTCCTGTCCTCTGGAGTATTGGCTATCCCTCCCAATTTGGTGTCGTCTGCAAACTTGATGATCCTGCCTTCTAGCCCTTCATCTAAGTCATTAATAAAGATGTTGAACAGGACCGGGCCCAGGACGGAACCCTGTGGCACTCCGCTCGTCACTTCTTTCCAGGATGAAGAGGAAGCATTGGTGAGCACCCTCTGGGTTCGTCCATTTAGCCAATTACAGATCCACCTCACCGTAGTTTTGCCTCGCCCACATTGGACTAGTTTCCTTGCCAGAAGGTCATGGGGGACCTTGTCAAGAAGGCCTTCCTGAAATCCAGGTACGCTACATCCACGGCATTCCCCGCATCTACCCAGCTTGTAACTCTATCGAGAAAGAGATCAGATTAGTCTGGCATGACTTGTTTTTGATAAATCCATGTTGACTATTAGCGATGACCGCATTTGTTTCTAAGTGTTTGCAGACCGCTTCCTTAACAATCTTTTCCAGAATCTTGCCCGGTATCGACATGAGGCTGACCGGACGGTAGTTGTTTGGGTCCTCAAGAGAATGCCCGTTCTAGATCTTGGATGTTGTTTCCCGACCTAGCCAAGATAAATCACGAAAGAGAAGCAACAATGGAGACGTGTTTTTCTGCGTTTCGTCAGGTTCCTGTTACATCCTGAATTATGCAAGAAACACACCAAAAAAAAGGTTCAAAAATGTCTTCTCTCCCCGCCGAAAACCTTCATCACTTTGAATCAAAGCGCACAGGCAGAGTTGCCTTCAAAATAAGTCACTTCTTCCTTTCTTCCCAAACTCCACTTGAGGCTTTGAAATAACAAACGCAAACCCCAAATCTTCTGAATCAGAGTTTGGAAAAGTTGGTTCGGGGAGCAGGGGAGGGCGACTCCCAAGAAAACCCCACCAACGTGGCCAGAAGACATGAAATCCAAAGAGTTGAAGCAGGGGTCCCCAAACTACGGCCCGTGGGCCGTATGCGGCCCGCCGGGGGCATTTCTCCGGCCTGCGTGGCACGGCCTGGCCTGGCCACGCCCACCCGGCGCTGCTTCGCCAATAGCGGGAACCCTCTGCTCCGGCCGCTCTGCTCTCCGCGGCCACAAGGCGCCTCCCACTCCACTCCTAGCCGCGCCAGGAGAACAAGCCCCGCAGCGCCGCTCTGAAA
This sequence comes from Anolis sagrei ordinatus, assembly GCF_025583915.1. Lineage (NCBI taxonomy): Eukaryota > Metazoa > Chordata > Lepidosauria > Squamata > Anolidae > Anolis > Anolis sagrei. The sequence continues at coordinate 38,294,952 of NW_026844367.1, read as the reverse complement.
AGGTTTGACACATTTGGGCACATCAATAATAATAATAATAATAATAATAATAATAATAATAATAATAATAATATATTTAATAATAATAATATAATTATAATTTGTCAAATACATATATATACACAATTATTATTATTATTATCAGTGGCAAGTTTGGTCCAGATCTATCATTGTATGAGTTCACAGCAATCTCTGGATTCTATTTTCCCCAAACTCCACCAGTGTTCACATTTGGGCATATGGAATATCAGTGCCAAGTTTGGTCCCGATCTATCATTGAGTCCACAGTGATTTATGGAGGCAGGTGAACTACAACTCCAAAACCAAAGGACACTGCCCTCCAAACCCTTCCAGTATTTTCTGTTGGTCATGGGAGAACTGTGTGCCAAGTTTGGTTCAATTCCATCGGGGGTTCAGAATGCTCTTTGATTGTAGGTGAACTATAAATCCCAGCAACTACAACTCCCAAATGTCAAGATTCTATTTTCCCCAACCTCCACCAGTGTTCACATTTGGGCATATTGAGTATTTGTGTAGAGTTTGGTCCAGATCCATCATTGTTTGAGTCCACAGTGATCTCTGGATGTAGGTGAACTACAACTCCAAAACCAAAGGACACTGCCCACTAAACCTTCCAGTGTTTTCTGTTGGTCTGTGTGCCAAGTTTGGTTAAATTCCATCGTTGGTGGGGTTCAGAATGCTCTTTGATTGTAGGTGAACTATAAATCCCAGCAACTACAACTCCCAAATGTCAAGATTCTATTTTCCCCCAAACTCCACCAGTGTTCACATTTGGGCATATTGAGTATTTGTGCCAAGTTTGATCCCGATCCATCATTGTTTGAGTCCACAATGATCTCTGAAAGTAGGTGAACTACAACTCCAAAACGAAAGGACACTGCCCACCAAACCCTTCCAGTATTTTCTGTTGGTCATGGGAGAAATGTGTGCCAAGTTTGGTTCAATTCCATCGTTGGTGGGGTTCAGAATGCTCTTTGATTGTAGGTGAACTATAAATCCCAGCAACTACAACTCCCAAATGACAAAATCATTTTTTTTTTGAGTGAAGGACATACATTGGGTTGTTAGGTGTCTTGTGTCCAAATTTGGTGTCAATTTCCAGTGGTTTTTGAGTTCTGTTAATCCCACAAACGAACATTACATTTTTATTTATATAGAAGTGTGGGTTTTTGTTTTTTGATTTGGGGGGGGGGGGGGGTTGCACTGCAAATAATATATGTGCAGAGTGCATAGGAATTCATTCATGTTTTTTTTCAAATTATAATCCGGCCCTCCAACAGTTTGCGGGACTGTGACCCGGCCCTCTGTTCAAAAAGTTTGGGGACCCCTGAGTTAGTGTAAGAAAAACAATGCCAAACCCTTCGCCACATCCATGCAGATACTTTTGTTATAGAGCAGGAATTTAGTGAATCAGACTCTTTAAAGAGTTCGTTACCCTGGTGAGACAGAGAGAAGCACCCAATCCCTGATTTTTCCCAATAAAAGGTCTCACCAAGTGGAAGGAAGTGCCACCGAGATGTTTTATTTGCGATTCAGCTGAAAAGGATGCAGAGCGGCAATCATTCGCCAAGCAGAGCATGTGGTTACAGAAGTAAAGGCCATTTTTATAGAAAATACAGAGTTGTGAGTTTCAAAATTCCCGCTCCCCCCTCCCGCCCAGCTCGAAGGGGATTGGCTGACGCGCAAACAGCTGGGAGGAGGCTTGGCCGTCCCCCATGCATCAGGGCCAATCACAGGGCTTTCGCGGGGCGCCAGAGCCTATCAGGAGGCTCCTGCTGCCTTGATGCTCCAGCGAATCAGAAGGGAGGGAGGCGGGATGAAGGGAGACAATGCATTCTGGAGTGGATTATGGAGTTTTAGCATGAGTAGCATGCAGATTGACTCTAGCCCAGTTAACTGTGTGTGTGATGAAATGGCTCATAAAAGAAAAACACACGAGACTTCGGCTTAAAGTAGAAAAGAAAATATTGTAGTATTGGCAGCATACAAAAACAAAGTAGCAGGATTACTGTTTCCACAAAAGTAACATGAAACAATATCTTCTGAGAGATATCACTACTCAGCTGAGATAAGCAGGAATCCTTGTCCTCTTCTCATGGCTGTGTCTTCGCAGGACATCTGCAGCATAGTCCCCGGCTTACACAAGGCAGAACGGCACAGAGGCATAGATGCACAATAGCATAAACGCACAATGGCAAAAAACTAAACACACAGTAGCTATCTTTATACACATGAAAATAACACTCTCAATTAACTCTTCAATTAACTGAAACAGCTGTAGCACAAACAGCCTTAAAGTTATAGCACAAACAACATTGATCCTTACAACAACTTAGATAAAGTACGTTGCAACCTCTTAGTAGCAACAGATTATGGAGTTTTAATGTCCTGGGGCTTCTTGAGTCCGGAATCGGCCTTCTAAAGAAACTAACTTTATTGTCCTTAGATGGGTCAGTGATAAAATGATGACTTAATCCAGGTTTTCCTCTTACAATCATAGAATCAAAGAGTTGGAAAAGACCTCATGGGCCATCCAGTCCAACCCCATTCTGCCAAGAAGCAGGAATATTGCATTCAAATCACCCCTGACAGATGGCCATCCAGCCTCTGTTTAAAAGCTTCCAAAGAAGGAGCCTCCACCACACTCCAGGGCAGAGAGTTCCACTGCTGAACAGCTCTCACAGTTAGGAAGTTCTTCCTCATGTTCAGGTGGAGTCTCCTTTCCTGTAGTTTGAAGCCATTGTTCCACTTCCTAGTCTCCAGAGCAGGAGAAAACAATCTTGCTCCCTCCTCCCTATGACTTCCCCTATACATGTATATATTTATACATG
>NW_026844367.1:38259189-38283571 GCF_025583915.1 Anolis sagrei ordinatus | reverse complement strand
ATCTCCCTTATCTTTTAGTATCTGTGTCCATGGAATGCTGCTCAGTGTTTCCTTCATTTTTCGGAAATCAGCTCTCCAAAATCCAAAATGCGGGATTGACTTGTCTTAGTTTTGGCCTTCCTTTGTACCTTAAATTGCAGGAGCTCATGGTCACTTGCCCCTAAGGATCCGACCACTTCAACTTTGATTAGACCTCACCTGGGATAACCCTTTACCCAATTTCTGAGCACCACAATTCAAGAAGGATGTAGGCCAGCTGGAAGGTGTACTGAGAATGGCCACTGAATGGTCAAAGATCTGGAAACTATGAATCTCTCTGAGCAGTGGCCCAGCGAGCTGGAGATGCTTTGCTTGGAGAAGAGAAGATTGAGAAGCGAGGATATTCATGTTTACATATGTGAAAGGATGTCACATTGAGGAGGGAGCAGGCTTGTTCTCTCCTGCTCTAGAGATTCACGCTACAGGAAAAGAGATCCCATCCCAAAATTAGGAGGAACGTGTAATGTTTCCGATTTAAAGCCTCAAGTAACAAAAATCTTTAGAATGTGAAAAGGAAGCTGTGTAGGAGCGCAAGAAAGAGCGGCGCATGTTGGTGCTCGTTTGTGAACCAGACCGGGCTTCCTGGACTTTTGTCTAGTTGGTCTTTTGATTCTTTCTTTCTTCCCAAAGTGCTGAGTGAACAGGAGCGCTGCCTGACCTTTGCCCTCACCTCCTGGTCCTGCCATCTCTAGGGCCGCTTCCCTTTCCGCGCCTGGCCTGCTCCCTTCACCTCCGTCTCCCGCTGGCTCCACGAGCCGTCTGCCGTGTTCCTCCTTCCGCCCAAACCGGGTCCCCTTCCACTTGACAGGTGACTCCTTTGGAACCGCTGCAAGCAACCTCCTCCTCTCCCTGCAAGGCTTCCTCTTCCCAACACGTTGTTCCTTCCAAACTTTTCTTCCAGCTCAACTCTCTTTGAAATATGAATGTTGGGTTATTGGGCCAAAGACACCAAACCAAAGGCCATGACAAATATTCTGCAATAGAGAGAGAGATGCAAAATATGCAACGTGCAGCAAAATGCTGCAGAGGGTTAAAAGTTATGTGTCATAGAATCATAGACTCATAGAGTTGGAAGAGACCTGGTGGGCCATCCAGTCCAACCCCATTCTTCCAAGAAGCAGGAAAATTGCATTCAAAGAGACAGATGGCCATCCAGCCTCTGTTTAAAATCCTCCAAAGAAGGGGCCTCCACCATGATGTTGAGCACCCCCCCCCCAAATAAGGGATAGTGACTTATAGTTCTGCAAAGGGCAAGGGCACCAGACTACACAACAAGGGTTAAGTCTTGGTCACATTGCCAAAGCACTGACAACAACAAGGACCCCACGAGGCTTTTGGGAAATGGCTGGATCTTGGGACTTCTGCCCTTTGTGAGAGTTGTAGTTTCCAAAAGCGTGAATCAGTTGCAGCACAGCTGGGGTTTCATCTGCCAGCCTTCCCAATGATCATGGACTCTCTGCCTGCATGTCTTGGACTTCAGTACATACTATCTCCCTCATGAACTTTCCTCAAAGACCTTTTAAAACATTGGACTTCAGGCTTCTTCATGAAAATTAATTCTCTTATTAAATATACTTGGAATGTGGGACAAAGATGGGGTTTTGTTGCTATGAAATGCTTATGATTTGAATGTATGTATCTTGCTATGAAATATTGCTTGCCCCTTTGCCTTTTGCCCTAGAAAATGTGACCCAGGACTGTTGAAATGCTTGAGGGAGAACCACCACCTCCCTTTCTTATTTGATTATTTCACCTCTGCATGGACAATAGCAAGCTGAAACTTCCTCTTGTTTGCTTTGTCTGGCAGGCAAGGAAGTTTATCTGGACACTTTGATTGAATCACAAAGGGCAGGGTTGATCCCCCCCGAGGTCCCCTGCCCCGATCCTGTTTGTTTTCCTTCACCAAAACCCATCAAGGGCAGGAAAACCTTTCTTAATGAAATCAACCTTTGCTGGACAAAACAATGCCCCTCTTCCGTCCTGCCTCCCTCTCCCTGATTTGCTAAGGAGCCAAAGAGGGAGGGAGTTTTGAAACTTTCAAACCTGTATTTTGCCTATAAAAATGCCTGTAAAATTCTGTATTGCTATGCTTGTAGTGGAACTATTCCTACAATGCATCCGATCTCAGCTGAATCGCTAATAAAGACACCTCGGTCCCAGCTTCTTCCGCTTTGGTGAGGATTTATTATTTTAAATATTTTTGCTGCTGAAATTGGCTTCGCTGGCCTCACCAAGGTTCAAGGACTCTCTTTGGTGCGGTCCTCAGGATCTCCTCGGCTGGGGAGATCCTCCTAAAAGCAGCTCGATATCAAAAGGACAGTGCTTCTCAACCTTAGAATCATAGAATCACAGAATCAAAGAGTTGGAAGAGACCTCCTGGGCCATCATCCAGTCCAACCCCATTCTGCCAAGAAGCAGGAATATTGCATTCAAACCACCCCTGGTCCGATGGCCACCCAGCCTCTGTTTAAAACCTTCCAAAGAAGGAGCCTCCACCACACTCCGGGGCAGAGAGTTCCACTGCTGAACGGCTCTCACAGTCAGGAAGTTCTTCCTCATGTTCAGATGGAATCTCCTCTCTTGTAGTTTGAAGCCATTGTTCCATTGCGTGCTAGTCTCCAAGGAAGCAGAAAACAAGCTTGCTCCCTCCTCCCTGTGGCTTCCTCTCACATATTTATACATGGCTATCATGTCTCCTCTCAGCCTTCTCTTCTTCAGGCTAAACATGCCCAGCTCCTTAAGCCGCTCCTCATAGGGCTTGTTCTCCAGACCCTTGATCATTTTAGTCACCCTCCTCTGGACACATTCCAACTTGTCAATATCTCTCTTGAATTGTGGTGCCCAGAATTGGACACAATATTCCAGATGTGGTCTAACCAAAGCAGAATAGAGGGGTAGCATTACTTCCTTAGATCTAGACACTATGCTCCTATTGATGCAGGCCAAAATCCCATTGGCTTTTTTTGCCGCCACATCACATTGTTGGCTCATGTTTAACTTGTTGTCCACGAGGACTCCAAGATCTTTTTCACACGTACTGCTCTCGAGCCAGGCATCCCCCATTCTGTATCTTTGCATTTCATTTTTTCTGCCAAAGTGGAGTATCTTGCATTTGTCACTGTTGAACTTCATTTTGTTAGTTTTGGCCCATCTCTCTAATCTGTCAAGATCGTTTTGAATTCTGCTCCTGTCCTCTGGAGCAGAATATCTCGAGCCAGGCCTCCTCGTCCCCCATTCTGTATCTTTGCATTTTGTTTTTCCTGCCAAAGTGGAGTATCTTACATTTGTATGGAATCCACGACATGCGAGTGCGGAGAAGAGCAAACCACTGACCACCTGCTGCAATGCACCCTGAGCCCTGCCACATGCACAAGGGAGGACCTTCTTGGGGCAACACCAGAGGCACTCCAAGTGGCCAGCTACTGGTCAAAGGACATTTAATCAACTACCAAGCTTGCAAACTTTGTGTTTTGTTTGTTTTTTTGTTTGTTAAAAATGCAATACAACAGTTTGACTTGCTCCTGACATGATAAATAAATAAATAAACAGGTTTCCAGCCACGATACCTGTGGATGGGGCCACTTTAGAGAACAGAATACACACGACTCAGGCAGAGATGCTGGATAGACAAGCCGATCTTAATTGGTAAGGATGAAAAGACAAACCCGAGGACCACACCGAGGGCTGATTTCATTTCAATCCATTCAATTAAGCTGTTTGGCAGCAGGTTAATTGATATGCCCAAGATATTGTTCGCGGTCGGCCTTCAAGGTGATCGACCACTTGCCAAACCCAGGTGATGTGAAAGGAATCGGAAATGATCTCCGCCGATAACAGACTGTTCTCAGCAGATGGCAAAATAAATCAAGAAGTGTCCGAGTCAAGGGATGTTGCGGCGTTGACAAAAGGACATCGTCGGACGGAGGAAAACATTATCCACGTCCCGTCGGATAGTTTATTATCCCAGTCGCTGCAGAGGAGTCTGCGCTGGATTAATTGTTTTTGCAAGAGTGATTTGACTGTACTAGATTCCTATATCTACAGTCACCAAATTGGGAGGGATAGCCAATACTCCAGAGGACAGGAGCAGAATTCAAAACATAGAATCATAGAATCATAGAATCAAAGAGTTGGAATAGACCTCATGGGCCATCCAGTCCAACCCCCTGCCAAGAAGCAGGAATATTGCATTCAAATCACCCCTGACAGATGGCCATCCAGCCTCTGCTTAAAAGCTTCCAAAGAAGGAGCCTCCACCACACTCCGGAGCAGAGAGTTCCACTGCTGAACGGCTCTCACAGTCAGGAAGTTCTTCCTCATGTTCAGATGGAATCTCCTCTCTTGTAGTTTGCAGCCATTGTTCCGCGTCCTAGTCTCCAAGGAAGCAGAAAACAAGCTTGCTCCCTCCTCCCTGTGGCTTCCTCTCACATATTTATACATGGCTATCATATCTCCTCTCAGCCTTCTCTTCTTCAGGCTAAACATGCCCAGCTCCCTAAGCCGCTCCTCATAGGGCTTGTTCTCCAGACCCTTGATCATTTGAGTCGCCCTCCTGTGACTCCCTCTCACATATTTATACACGGCTATCATGTCTCCTCTCAGCCTTCTCTTCTTCAGGCTAAACATACCCAGCTCTTTAAGCCGCTCCTCATAGGGCTTGGGAAGCAGAAAACAAGCTTGCTCCCTCCTCCCTGTGGCTTCCTCTCACATATTATACATGGCTATCATATCTCCTCTCAGCCTTCTCTTCTTCAGGCTAAACATGCCCAGCTCCTTAAACCACTCCTCATAGGGCTTGTTCTCCAGACCCCTGATCTGCTCCCTCCTCCCTGTGGCTTCCTCTCACATATTATTTATACATGGCTATCATATCTCCTCTCAGCCTTCTCTTCTTCAGGCTAAACATGCCCAGCTCCTTAAGCCGCTCCTCATAGGGCTTGTTCTCCAGACCCCTGATCTGGTCCCTCCTCCCTGTGGCTTCCTCTCACATATTTATACATGGCTATCATATCTCCTCTCAGCCTTCTCTTCTTCAGGCTAAACATGCCCAGTTCCCTAAGCCACTCCTTGATCTTGACAGATTAGAGAGATGATTGGCCAAAACTAACACAATGACGTTCAACAGTGACAAATGCAAGAGACTCCACTTAGGCAGGAAAAACGAAATGCAAAGATACAGAATGGGGGACGATGCCTGGCTCGAGAGCAGTACGTGTGAAAAAGATCTTGGAGTCCTCGTGGACAACAAGTTAAACATGAGCCAGGAATGTGATGTGGCGGCAAAAAAAGCCAATGGGATTTTGGCCTGCATCAAGAGGAGCATAGTGTCTAGATCTAGGGAAGTCCTGCTCCCCATGCTCTATTCCGCTTTGGTTAGACCACACCTGGAATATTGTGTCCAATTCTGGGCACCACAATTCAAGAGAGATATTGACAAGCTGGAATGTGTCCAGAGGAGGGCGACTAAAATGATCAAGGGTCTGGAGAACAAGCCCTATGAGGAGCGGCTTAAGGAGCGGGCATGTTTAGCCTGAAGAAGAGAAGGCTGAGAGGAGATATGATAGCCATAGATAAATATGTGAGAGGAAGCCACAGGGAGGAGGAGGGAGCAAGCTTCCTTTCTGCTTCCTTGGAGACTAGGACGCAATGGAACAATGGCTTCAAACTACAAGAGAGGAGATTCTGGAATCCACCAACGATGGATTTGAACCCAACTTGGCACACAGAACTCCCATGACCAACAGAATATACTGGAAGGGTTTGGTGGGCATTAATCTTGAGTTTGGGAGTTGTAGTTCACCTACATAGGACGACTGACCACTGTAGTTTTATATATAGTGTTTTTAAAGTTGTTTTTGTAATTGTGATATATGATATTTTAATGAGTGTATATGTTTTTTATGGCTGGAAACCGGGCTGAGTCCCTCAATGAGGTTGAGAAGCTCGGTATAGAAAACTGTGAAATAAATAAATAATACATCCAGAGATCACTGTGGACTCGAACAATGAAGATCTGGACCAAACTCTGCACAAATACCCAATATGCCCAAATGTGAACACTGGCAGAGTTTGGGGAAAATAGATCTTGACATTTGGTAGTTGTAGTAGCTGAGATTTATAGTTCCCCTACAATCAAGGAGCATTCTGAACTTCACCAACGATTTAATTGAACCAAACTTGGCACACAGAACTCCCATGACCAACAGAAAATGCTGGAAGGGTTTGGTGGGCATTGACCTTGAGTTTGGAAGTTGTAGTTCATCTACATCCAGAAGGCACTGTGGACTCGAGCAATGAAGATCTGGACCAAACTCTGCACAAATACCCAATATGGCCAAATGTGAACACTGTCGGAGTTTGGGGAAAATAGATCTTGGCATTTGGTAGTTGTAGTAGCTGGGATTTATAGTTCTCCTACAATCAGAGAGCATTCTGAACTCCACCAATGATAGAATTGGGCCAAACTTCCAACACAATCCCCATGCCCTGAAGGGACTTGCTGACGCGAGCCTCCCACCAGCCTCACATGCTCTCCCTTGCATACACATGCGCACAACGGTGCCATGCGCCAAGCACGCCTACTCTCCCCTCCTCACTTGGAGTCTCAGAAACAGCCCTTGCTTTGGTTGAGAGGCCACATCCACTGTTTTAGTGTGGTGAGATGTGTTCCACACTGGGCATGCATAAAGCCAAATGAAGATGAAGTCAATACGGACTTTAGGAGGGTCTCCCCAGTAAGAGAGACTCCTAGGACCGCACCAAAGAGAATCCATGACCTTGGCGAGCCGTCAGAGAAGCCTGATTCCAGCGATTTTATTAATATTAATAATTGAAATGAGACTCTTGCCAAGGCAAAGAAGAGGCATCGAGGTTTAATGAGCGATTCAGCTGAGTCGGATGCAAATGCGGGGATAGCTCACCCACAAGCATACCAGTACATTGATTAGAGGCATATTTATAGCAAATTCAACGTTGCAGAGTTCAAACTCCCCGCCCCGGCTTCCCTGTTGTTCCCTGCCATGATTGGGTGATGGGCAAACAGTTGGGAGGCGGCCCTCCCGCCCCCGGTGCCTCTGGACCAATCAGGAAGCTCCAGTGGTCCGTAGGAACCAATAGGGAGACCTCTGCCACCTGGTGGCGACAGCCAATCAGGAGAGATGGAGGTGGGATGAGGGAGCACAAAAGAATCTGGGAAAGGAGTAAACAAAGGAAATGCCATGTGGCCTGAGACAAAGAGCTCAAGCAGGGCTGCTTTGAGTGTTGTGAATCAACATGTGTCCTGATCCTTCCTGGCTGTGAGACAGGAGAACAATGATGGTAGCCTGAGGTTAATGCTAAGTAAACAAAAGCAGAGGGGAAGATTTCCCCTTATCTTACAGAAACTTTTGTCAAACAATTCTTTGCTCTAGTTGGCCATCTTCCGATGCTAGAGATAAGAATTTCCTTCTTTTATCCATGCAAGTGTGTCTTTGGTGGGAGGCTTCAGTAATCGCTAATGGCTTTTGTTTCTGAAGGCCAGGCCAGGGGGTTCCCTTACATATTTCTTTGGAGAGAGAAGGGGCAAAGGGTCAGGAATACAAGGAAACATAAAAAAATCATATAGAAATTATCCACAGGGAAATCATATGCATCTTCCCATCCAGGACCCCAGAGAGAGATCAATAATACCAATTATAAAAAGCAGACGATATCAGGACACAGCATGAATTCCTAAGTTGTCTTGAAGAAAGTTCATGGGTAGAGAGCGAGTCCTTGAAGAGAGTGAAGTCCAGGAATGTAGCAGAATTCAAAAAGCCACCAAAGGGAGTCTATGGAGTTCCACTGGGCCAAGACACAAAGCCCTGCAGCGCTGGGATGGAAGCCGGTCCCATGGTCCTTGGAAAACTACAGCTCTCTCTCGAGAGAGGCAGAGACCTCAAGGTCTAGCTATTCCCAAAGTTTCGTGGGGTCCTCGTTGTTAGGGTCTTGGAAAATTGACCAAGACTTAACCCCTATTGTGCAGTCTGGTACCTTTGTCCTTTGCACAACTATAAGTCACCATCCCTTGTTGGGGGGGAGGGGGCAGCCTCGACGTCAAAGAGAGCGAGTCGATCCTTCTTTATTCCTCCCCCCTTCCTTCATTTTCATTTGGAAACTCTTCGTCTTTGCTTTACGAAAACAAATCATTTAATAAAATCCCGCTTTGCAATCTATGTAATTTTTCCTCCCGCTCTTAATCTGCTTTTCCTGACCCTAACCCTAATTCTTCTCGAGGATTCCTGGGCCTGCTGTGCTGTTGGAGACACCATCGGCGATGCAAACCCCGGGGGAAACCTAATCAGGCTTGGAATTGCCACATTTTATCAGCTAAATCCATATTCCTGTGTTCCTTGTTTCCCGAAGTCGGAGATGTTTAACGTCGGTCGCAAAGCCAATGGCAGGCAGTTGGTCTCTCGCAAAGATAATAACTCCCGCGCAGATAAGATCGAGAAATGATTATGCCCTGAAATGCTGGCCTAAACCCTTTGCACAATGTGAACATCACCAAAATTGAAAGCAGACATCTGGGGAACATGGAAAGAGAGCTGAAAGGGCTGAAAGGGAGGGAAGTCACACGTGTCTGTCATCTATAGTGTTGTTACATTTTGTTATATACCGATGTATATAACAAATATATTTATTTATTTATTATTCGAACTTATATGCGGCCACTCCCCTGGGGCTCGGAGCGGCTTACAAGAATGGCTAAAATCTAACACAATGTAAAAGCAATTTAAAACAATTTAAAAACAGCGACTAGGGCTGGGCGGTTTCGTTCGTTAATTTCGTAATTCGTTATTAATTCGTTATTTTTTTTTATAACGAAGCGATATTGAACCATTCAGGAGCAACTAAAAATCGAAACGAATTTTTCAATTTGTTTCGTAATCGTTTCGTAATCGTTTCGAAATCGTTCGAAATCGTTTCGTTATTATTTCCGCATGTCTGGGGCAAGTTTTATAGTTGTTGTTTGTTTTATCAGTGAAAAAAATATATAATTATCACACCAACAGTCAACAACAGAGGGAGAGGGAAGCTTCAGAAGTTCCCCCTGTCCCATTTGGAGGGTTTTTAGCGTATTGCGCGGTCGCGTCCGCCATTAACGAATCGATTCGTAATTGTTTCGTAATTGTTTTGTAATTTCCGAAATTTCGTAAATTTCGAACTTTTTTAAAGAAAAATTTCGGAATTCTTTTAAAAATCGAAACGCAAAAACCCCCTAAAAACGAATCGAGTTTAGAAACAAATTTTTCCGTGGTTGCCCAGCCCTAACAGCAACATCAAAGATCAAAGGCCTGTCGAAACAGGTATGTCTTACAAGCCCTGCGGAAAGCTGGTAAGTCCCGCAAGGCACGGACTTCGGGTGGCAGAGTGTTCCAGACTGATGGTGCCACTGCTGTGAAGGCTCTGTGTCTGGTTGCTGTTAGACGCAAGGTCTTGACACTGGATTTCCAATAGATCTTGGTCCTCAGAACGGAGGGATCTCTGGGGTTGGGAGGGGGTGAGGCGGTCCCTCAGGTACATCGGCCCCAGACCATGCAAGGCCTTCAAGGTGAGTCCCATCCCTTTGAAAGTGATCCGGTGCTCAATGGGTAACCAATGCAGCTGCAGTCAGATTGGGGTGATGTGGCATCTCATCGGAATTCCCGCAAGAAGCCGAGCAGCTGCATTTTGTACCAACTTGAGCTTCCGGATCACCGACAGAGGAAGGCCAAGTAGAGGGCGTTACAGTAGTCCAGTCTTGAGATGACCGTGGCCTGGATCACCGTAGCCAGGTCGTCCCTGGACAGGGAGGGGGCCAGCCATCTAGCCTGCCGCAGGGGAAAGAAAGAAGGCGGTTCTGCTCACGGCGGAGAGAGACCTGGGCCTCCATCGTCAGCAGAGGGTCCAAAAGGACTCCCAGACTCTTGACCAACGATGATGGGCGTAGCGCCTCGCCATCCAGGGTAGGCAGCTGGACGTCCCCACTGCCCGGTTGACCCAGCCATAGGATCTCCATCTTTGCTGGATTCACCCTCAACCTGCTGGCACACAGCCATCCAGTCACGGCCTCGAGGCACGGATGGAAACAATCGGGGACTCTACGTGGGGCTGCCCTTGAAAACGGCTCAGAAATTTCAGTTGGTCCAACAGGCGGTGGCCATGTTGTTAACTGGGGCTCCTTACAGAGAGAGGTCATCCCTCCTGTTCAAGGAGCTCCACTGGCTGCCATTCATTTTCCGGTCCCAATTCAAGGTGCAGGTGCTTACCTACAAAGCCCTAAATGGTTTGGGACCCGCCTACCTGCGCGATCGCATGTGTACGAACCCACACGATCTCTCCGATCATCTGGAGAGGCCCTGCTCACGCTCCCACCTGCAAGAGAGAGAGCCTTCTCGGTGGTGGCCCCTCATCTCTGGAACTCACTTCCCAAGGACATCAGGCATGCCCCAACTCTGGCAGTCTTTAGGAGGAGTTTGAAAATATGGTTATTGTTGTGTGTTGTTGTTGTTGTTGTTCATTCATTCAGTCGTCTCCGACTCTTCGTGACCTCATGGACCAGCCCACGCCAGAGCTCCCTGTCGGCCGTTACCACCCCCAGCTCCCTCAAGGTCAGTCCAGTCACTTCAAGGATGCCATCCATCCATCTTGCCCTTGGTCGGCCCCTCTTCCTTTTGCCTTCCACTTTCCCCAGCATAATTGTCTTCTCTGGGCTTTCCTGTCTCCTCATGATGTGGCCAAAGTACTTCAACTTTGTCTCTAGTATCTTTCCCTCCAGTGAGCAGTCGGGCTTTATTTCCTGGAGGATGGACTGGTTGGATCTTCTCGCAGTCCAAGGCACTCTCAGAACTTTCCTCCAACACCACAGCTCAAAAGCATCGATCTTCCTTCGCTCAGCCTTCCCTAAGGTCCAGCTCTCACATCCGTAGGTTACTGCAGGGAATACCATGGCTTTGACTAGGCGGATCTTTGTTGCCAGTCTGATGTCTCTACTCTTCACTATTTTATCGAGATTGGACATTGCTCTCCTCCCAAGAAGTAGGCGTCTTCTGATTTCCTGGCCACAGTCTGCATTTGCAGTAATCTTTGCACCTAGAAATACAAAGTCTGTCTCGGCCTCCATGGTTTCTCCCTCTATTTTCCAGTTGTCATCCAGCCCCGCACATCGCATGATGTGTTCTGCATACAAGTTAAAAAGTTAAAAGTTAAAAAGTCAAGAGAATGTGGCGAGACTATACAGAAGATCTGTATAGGAAGGATAATAATATTGAGGATAGTTTTGACGGTGTGGTGAATGAATTAGAACCAGACATCCTGAGGAGTGAGGTTGAATGGGCCTTAAGAAGCATTGCTAACAATAAGGCAGCAGGAGACGACGGGATCCCAGCTGAACTGTTTAAAATCTTAAAAGATGATGCTGTCAAGGTGATGCATGCCATTTGCCAGCAAATATGGAAAACACAAGAATGGCCATCAGACTGGAAAAAAAATCATCTTATATCCCATACCAAAAAAGGGAAACACTAAAGAATGCTCAAACTTTCATACAGTGGCACTTATTTCTCATGCCAGTAAGGTAATGCTCAAGATCCTGCAAGGAAGACTCCAGCAATACATGGAGCGAGAGTTGCCAGATGTTCAAGCTGGGTTGAGAAAAGGTAGAGGAACGAGAGACCAAATTGCCAATATCCGCTGGATAATGGAGAAAGGCAGGGAGTTTCAGAAAAACATCTACTTCTGCTTCATTGACTATTCTAAAGCCTTTGACTGTGTGGATCATAATAAATTGTGGCAAGTTCTTAGTGGGATGGGCATACCAAGCCACCTTGTCTCTCTCCTGAGGAATCTGTACAAGGACCAAGTAGCAACAGTCAGAACTGACCACGGAACAACAGACTGGTTCAAGATTGGGAAAGGCGTACGGCAAGGCTGCATCCTCTCACCCAACCTTTTTAACTTGTATGCAGAACACATCATGCGAGGATGTGCGGGGCTGGAGGAATGCAAAGCTGGGGTGAAAATTGCTGGAAGAAACATTAACAACCTCAGATATGCAGATGACACCACTCTGATGGCCGAAAGCGAGTAGGAGCTGAGGAGCCTTCTAATCAAGGTGAAAGAAGAAAGCGCAAAAGCCGGGTTGCAGCTAAACGTCAAAAAAACCAAGATTATGGCAACAAGAATGATTGACAACTGGAAATTCCAGTGTGCCTTCACAGAATAATGAACCCTTAGCACTATGTCCTCTAAAGCACCTTATACTGATTTAGGATTGTTTGTATGTTCCCACCAACACCCCACCTCCCTATCTTGTTCATGCCCAGCATTATTTTAAATTTTAATTACATTCGGCCCAGCCATAGATTTTAAATGTGTGTTGTGCTATTGTCAATGTTTATGCTATTTGTGTTTGAGATTTATTTTAATTGCTTTGTATTGTTGTTGTTCTTGCTTGTATTGGTGTATTGTGGGCTCGGCCTCATGTAAGCCGCACCGAGTCCCTTGAGGAGATGGTAGAGGGGTACAAATAAAGTATTATTATTATTATTATTATTATTATTATTATTTGTGCCAAATACAGAATTCCAACTGGGCAGCCCTATCTAAAGTTCCTGTATCATCAAGGTCAATCTGCTTGTTAGCAGCCTGTTTTCCTGCTTGCTCATTATCAGGCTGAGAACTAGGCAAAGAGCTATCCTCTCTTTCGGAGTCAATCTGCTCCTGCCTTGTTGTGGGAAACTGCACTTCTTCTTCAAGCTGGAATGTGTCCAGAGGAGAGCAACTAAAATGATCAAGGGTCTGGAGAACAAGCCCTATGAGGAGCGGCTTAAGGAGCTGGGCATGTTTAGCCTGAAGAAGAGAAGGCTGAGAGGAGGTATGAGGGCCATGTATAAATATGTGAGAGGAAGCCACAGGGAGGAGGGAGCAAGCTTGTTTTCTGCTTCCCTGGAGACTAGGACACAATGGAACAATGGCTTCAAACTACAAGAAAGGAGATTCCATCTGAACATGAGGAAGAACTTCCTGACTGTGAGAGCCGTTCAGCAGTGGAACTCTTGCCCTGGAGTGTGGTGGAGGCTCCTTCTTTGGAAGCTTTTAAACAGAGGCTGGATGGCCATCTGTCAGGGGTGATTTGAATGCAATATTCCTGCTTCTTGGCAGAAGGGGGTTGGACTGGATGGCCCAGGAGGTCTCTTCCAACTCTTTGATTCTAGAATTCTATGAGGGACATCTTGAACCAAACTGTGAACCTGAGTCCCATCATCCTCGTCAGAAACACTCTCTGATTCCAGCTGTGTCACAACAGGATAGTGGTCAAAGCAGCAACTTGTCAGATTCAACTGTCGTGTTGCAAAGGTCGACAAGAAGCTACACAAACTCCACAGTGCTCTCTGGATGTAGGTGAACTACAACTCCCAAACTCAAGGTCAATGCCCACCAAACCCTTCCAGTATTTTCTGTTAGTCATGGGAGAACTGTGTGCCAAGTTTGATCCAATTCCATCGTTGGTGGGATTCAAAATGTTCTTTGATTGTAGGTGAACTATAAATCCCAGCAACTACAACTCCCAAATGACAAAATCATTTTTTTTTAGTGAAGGACATACATTGGGTTGTTAGGTGTCTTGCGTCCAAACTTGGTGTCAATTCGTCCAGTGGTTTTTGAGTTCTGTTAATCCCACAAACGAACATTACATTTTTATTTATATAGATATTTATATTCCGCCCTTCTCACCCCGCAGGGGACTCAGGGCGGATTACAATGTACATATACATGGTAAACATTCAATGCCATAGACACACAACATATACAGACAGACACTCAGAGGCTATTTAACATTCCAGCTTCTGGCCACCAGGGGAGCTGTCGCGTCACCGTCCGTTTGTGACACTGATTAAGTACTTCCTCATTCTTTGCATGCTTCCTGGAGATTTTTATGGCCTCGTAAATCAGTTAAATTAGCCTCCCCACATAAGTGGTACCTAAATTTCCTACTTGATAGTTGCAACTGTCTTTTGGGCTGCAAAGGTCGACAACAAGCTACACAATTTTGGTCGGGAGCTCACTCCGACCCGGGCTGGCTTTGAGCTCTTGATCTTCGGTGAGTAGTGCAGCTGACACCCAGCCAGCTGCGCCACAGTCCCATTTTCTGGAGTGCTTTGGTTGTGTATTCCTCAATGACAGCTATTGTGGTCCTTTTCAACTCTGATTTCGGACTCACCCAGAATCCCAGCCATTTACTTTCCTGTGCAGCACAACATATGGGAAGTGGCAGATTAGACCTGGCTGGGTCTGGCTCTGGAAGAAAGGTCAGGGTCAGGGAATGACACAATATTTTGCTGATGGAATTAAAAATGGGAAGGATTTCCACCCCCACCTTCCCAATCCACATAATGTCCTCGGAGTGCTTTGGCTTTTGCTTCGGGGCCGTTGCGTTATCAGCTGATGCACGCCCGACCCGCCGCCTGCCCTCTGCTTCCCGATGCCAGCTGCATGGCATTATTCCACCTAAACCAGGATTAAAGCTGGCTCCTGAAATGGGATCCAACTTTGGCTAAGTGACCCCCCAGTCACAAAGACATACCCCCTCCTCTTGGCATCTGCTTCTCCCAACCTGGCTTTGGTAAGCTGCTCTTGCCGACTTTTGTCGTTTATTTGCTCTCTGTTGTGTCTACAAACAAGAAAGAAGCACAGGGAATGCAATGTATTGTTTGCATCCAGAGCTTGGCAAAGTTTTTGGGTGCAACTGCTTCCAGAATCCCTTAGCCCAACAGTTCTCAACCTAGGGGTCACAAGGGGAGTCCAGAGGGGACACCAAAGGCCATCAGAAAACATATACTGTATATACTCGAGTATAATTGGACTCTGCTTGTCCAATTTTGTGGGATTCTTTTAGGTTTGTTCCTCCTGAGACCGTGGAGGAGGTCCTTGGGGCTGTGAGGGCAACCACGTCGGCTCTGGACCCTTGCCCGTCTTGGCTAATTAAATCGGCCAGGGAGGGGTTGGTTGATTGGTTTGGGTTGATCATTAATGCATCATTGGAGCAGGGATTTTTTCCATTTCTCCTGAAACAAGCTGTGGTTCGTCCACTCCTCAAAAAGGCTTCCCTTGACTCCACAGTGCTGAACAATTACAGACCGATCTCCAATCTCCCTTTTTTGGGTAAGGTGCTGGAGCGGGTGGTCGCCTCCCAGCTCCAGGGCTTTCTAGATGACATCAACTACCTAGATCAGTCACAGTCTGGTTTCAGGCCTGGTCACGGCACCGAGACAGCCTTGGTCGCCTTGGTGGATGACCTCCGTAGAGAGCTGGACAGGGGGAGTGTGACCTTGTTGGTTCTCTTGGACATCTCAGCGGCTTTCGATACCATCGATCATGGCATCCTTCTGGGACGACTCTCCGGGATGGGACTTGGGGGCACGGTTCTATCGTGGCTCCGTTCCTTCCTGGAGGGTCGTTCCCAGTTGGTGAAGCTGGGAGACACCTGCTTGGACCCCTGGCCTTTGACCTGTGGGGTCCCGCAAGGTTCCATTCTGTCTCCCATGCTTTTTAACATCTACATGAAACCGCTGGGTGAGGTCATCCGGAGTTTTGGAGTTGGTTGCCATATTGACAACTCGAAAATAGAGGGAGAAAATGTGGAGGCCGTGACAGACTTTGTATTTCTAGGTGCAAAGATTACTGCAGATGCAGACTGTGGCCAGGAAATCAGAAGACGCTTACTTCTTGGGAGGAGAGCAATGTCCAATCTCGATAAAACAGTAAAGAGTAGAGACATCAGACTGGCAACAAAGATCCGCCTAGTCAAAGCCACGGTATTCCCTGTAGTAACCTGCGGATGTGAAAGCTGGACCTTAGGGAAGGCTGAGCGAAGGAAGATCGATGCTTTTGAGCTATGGTGCTGGAGGAAAGTTCTGAGAGTGCCTTGGACTGCGAGAAGATCCAACCAGTCCATCCTCCAGGAAATAAAGCCCGACTGCTCATTGGAGGGAAGGATACTAGAGACAAAGTTGAAGTACTTTGGCCACATCATGAGGAGACAGGAAAGCCTAGAGAAGACAATTATGCTGGGGAAAGTGGAAGGCAAAAGGAAGAGGGGCCGACCAAGGGCAAGATGGATGGATGGCATCCTTGAAGTGACTGGACTGACCTTGAGGGAGCTGGGGGTGGTAACGCCTGACAGGGAGCTCTGGCGTGGGCTGGTCCATGAGGGCACGAAGAGTCGGAGACGACTGAATGAATGAACAACAACACCACCTCTATGCAGATGACACACAACTCTATTACTCATTTCCACCCAATTCCAAGGAGGCCTCCCGGGTCCTGGACAAGTGCCTGGCCACTGTCTATCTGGATGAGGAGGAACAAGCTGAAGATCAATCCCGACAAGACAGAGGTCCTCCTAGTCGATCGCAAACCTGACCGGGGTATAGGGTGGCAACATGTGCTGGAAGGGGTTACACTCCCCCTGAAGTCACAGGTCCGCAGTTTTCTAGGGTGGCAACCTGTGTTGGACGGGGTTACACTCCCCCTGAAGCCACAGGTCCGCAGTTTGGGTGTCCTCTTGGATTCATCGCTTACGCTTGAGGCTCAGGCGTCGGCGGTGTCTGGGAGGGCTTTTGCACAACTAAGACTCGTGCGCCAGCTGCGACCGTACCTCGCGAAGGCTGATCTGGCTGGAGTGGTCCATGCCTTGGTCACCTCCAGATTGGACTATTGCAATGCTCTCTATGTAGGGCTGCCCTTGAAGATGGCTCGGAAGTTTATTTATTATTATTTATTTATTTTATTTATTTACTGCACTTGTAGACCGCCGTTCTCAGCCCTAGGGCGACTCACGGCGGTGTACAACATATAAAAACAGACAATTTACAATAAAGGCAATATCACAAACCACAATAACAACATCACTATCAATAATACAATTACACTAAATCATTCGCGACGTCTCATCATCGAATCACAATCCAAATCTCGTTATCCATGTTCCGTTCCAATCGTCATTGCCAGTTATTGCAGCACTTACTCAAACGCCTTCTCAAACAACCACGTCTTTAGTCTCTTGCGGAATGACATAAGGGAGGGCGCCAGTCTGATGTCCACAGGGAGGGTGTTCCACAGCCGGGGGGCCACCACCGAGAAGGCCCTATCCCTCGTCCCCGCCAGGTGTGCCTGTGAGGCAGGCGGGATCGAGAGAAGGGCCTCCCCAGACGATCTCAAAGTCCTCGTGGGCTCGTAGGCCGAGATGCGGTCAGACAGGTATCTTTGTCTTTCCTTCTTTCCCTTTTTTTTTTTTTTGACAGCGTTCCTAATTTTGAAGCCGGATACCGTTTAGGGCTTATTGTAGCCAACACACACCTTGAATTGGGAACCCCCGTAGCAGATTCGCGCTACGTAGGGTTGCCCTTGAAAACTAATTCCAACGGTCCAAGCTGCAGCCAGGATGTTAACTGGGGCCTTACAGAGAGAGGTCAACCCTCCTGTTCAAGGAGCTCCACTGGCTGCTGTTTATATTCCGAGCCCAATTTAAGGTGCAGGTGCTTACCTACAAAGCCCTGAACAGTTTGGGACCATCCTACCTGCGTGACCGCATTTACGAACACACGCGTTCACTTCGGTCATCTGGGAGGCCCTGGTTGTGATTCCACCTGCGTTGCAAGCACGCTTGGTGGGGACGCGGGACAGGGCCTTCTCCGTGGTGGCCCCCCGACTCTGGAACACCCTCCCCAAAGGGTGGGGACACGAGACAGGGCCTTTTCCGTGGTGGCCCCCCGACTCTGGGACACCCTCCCCAAAGATCTTAGACAGGCCCCTACATTGGCAGTCTTCAGAAAGAACTTGAAGACCTGGCTTTTCCGATGCGCCTTCCCAGATTAGGAAATCTCCACTACCAAGTCCCATAAGCACTTTACTAGAACCAATGATTGCTGCACATCGCACATCGCACTTGCCCTAGAAGCCTCATATACACCTCCTGTCACATCAGCACTTTTAATCTTGTACCCATTACTCTGGCCTGGCCCAGTTCTATTGTGTTTAGTGTATTGTTTATTGCCTGTTGTTCATTTTGCTTTATTTTGTTTTAATTGTTTTGATTTGCTTAGATTTTATTGTTATATTGTGTGTTGAGGCCTTGGCCTTTGTAAGCCGCATCAAGTCCTTCGGGAGATGCTAGCGGGGTACAAATAAAGTAATAATAATAATAATAATAATAATAATAATAATAAGCCTAGTTTTTCAGCCCTTTGCTGAAAAAGTCCCCCTCGGCTTATACTCGAGTCAGGGTTATTTATTATTTTACAAGGTTTATTATTATATTATTTTATGATTCTTTTTTTAAAACTGTTTATTTTGATTATGGTACATAACAGAAAAGCAAATCATGGCAGATATAATCAGGTACCAATATTTTTGACATGTACATGCCTATCTACCTTATTCAATCAATCAGTTTATGATTCCACAGCAAGCTGGCTTCAGGAAAGGCAAAAGCTGCACATCGCAAGTGCTGAACCTGACTCAGCACATAGAAGATGGCTTTGAAAGGCAGCAGATCACAGGAGCTGTCTTCATAGACCTGTCAGCAGCCTATGATACTGTGAACCACCGCCTCCTCCTGAGAAAAATGTATATCACAAAGGACGACCACCTCACCCGCCTCATAGGAAACCTGCTACAAAACAGGAGCTTTTTTGTTGAGTTCCAGGGCCAGAGAAGCAGATGGCGGAAACAGAAGAATGGCCTGCCTCAGGGGAGGGTGCTCTCTCCATCCAGCCAGGTTAATTTATTTATTTATTTATTTATTTATTTAATGCATTTGTTGACCGCCGCTCTCAGCCCTAGGGCGACTCGCGGCGGTGTACAACATATAAAAACAGTTTACAAAAAACACACAGTACATCAACAAGCCATAATTACACATTAATCTAAATTATACTAACTAATCCGCACCGTCACAACATAGGAGCCTACCAGTCTCATAATCCATATTCCGTTCCGATTGTCATTGTCAGTTAGTCTGGGACTAGTTAAATGCCTTCTCGAAGAGCCAGGTCTTTAGGCTCTTACGGAAAGCCATGAGAGAGGGCGCCTGTCTGATGTCAGCAGGGAGGGCGTTCCACAGCCGGGGGGCCACCACTGAGAAGGCCCTCTCTCTCGTCCCCGCCAGACGCGCCTGCGAGGCAGGCGGAATCGAGAGAAGGGCCTCCCCAGACGATCTCAAGGTCCTCGTGGGCTCATAGGCCAAGATGCGGTCCGAGAGGTATTTTGGGCCGGAACCGTTTAGGGCAGTGGTTCTCAACCTTCGTAATGCCGCGACCCCTTAATACAGTGCCTCACGTTGTGGTGACCCCCAACCATAAAATTATTATTATTGCTACTTCCTAATTATAATTGTGTTACTGTTATGAATCACAATGTAAAAAATCTGAAATGCAGGATGTATTTTCATTCACTGGACCAAATTTGGCACAAATACCCAAAAACAGCACTCCATGCCGTCATGTCAGCTACATGACCTTGGAGGTGTCTGTGAACAACACCGGCTCTTTGGCCTAGAAATTGAGCACCAACTCCCAGAGTTGGACACAACTGGACTTAATGTCAGGGGAAAACTTTTACCTTACGTTATCCAATACACCCAAATTTGAATACTGGTGGGGTTGGAGGGAAAATTGATTATGTCATTTGGGAGTTGTAGTTGCTGGGATTTATAGTTCACCTACAATTAAAGAGCATTTTGAACTCCACCAATGATGGAATTGGACCAAACTTTGCACACAGAACTCCCACAACCAACGAAAAATACTGGAAGGGTCTGGTGAGCACTGACCTTGAGTTTGGGAGTTGTAGTTCACCTGAATCCAGAGAGCATTGCAGACTCACACAATGATGGATCTGGACCACACTTGGCACAGATACTCAATATGCCCCAATGTGAACACTGGTGGAGTTTGGGGAAAATAGACCTTGACATTTGGGATATGCAGTTGCTGGGATTTATAGTTCACCTGCAACGAAGAGCCCTCGCTTGCTCCGCACCCCTGCCGGCCGGCGGGAGAGCGGAGCAGCCGAGGGCGCCTGGAGAAGGCCTTGCTCCAAAGGCCCTCGCCTGCTCCGCCCCCCCGCCGGCTGGCGGGAGAGCGGAGCAGCCAAGGGCGCCTGGAGAAGGCCTCGGCCGGCGGGAGAGCGGAGCAGCCGAGGGCGCCTGGAGAAGGCCTTGCTCCCAAGGCCCTCGCCTGCTCCGCCCCCCCGCCGGCTGGCGGGAGAGCGGAGCAGCCGAGGGCGCCTGGAGAAGGCCTTGCTCCCAAGGCCCTCGCCTGCTCCGCCCCCCCGCCGGCTGGCGGGAGAGCGGAGCAGGCAAGGGCGCCTGGAGAAGGCCTTACTCCAAAGGCCCTCGCCTGCTCCGCCCCCCCGCCGGCTGGCGGGAGAGCGGAGCAGCCGAGGGCGCCTGGAGAAGGCCTTGCTCCCAAGGCCCTCGCCTGCTCCGCCCCCCCCCCCCCCCCCCCCTGGCGGGAGAGCGGAGCAGCCGAGGGCGCCTGGAGAAGGCCTTGCTCCGAAGAGCCCTCGCTTGCTCCGCACCCCTGCCGGCCGGCGGGAGAGCGGAGCAGCCGAGGGCGCCTGGAGAAGGCCTTACTCCAAAGGCCCTCGCCTGCTCCGCCCCCCCGCCGGCTGGTGGGAGAGCGGAGCAGCCGAGGGCGCCTGGAGAAGGCCTTGCTCCCAAGGCCCTCGCCTGCTCCGCCCCCCCGCCGGCTGGCGGGAGAGCGGAGCAGCCGAGGGCGCCTGGAGAAGGCCTTGCTCCCAAGGCCCTCGCCTGCTCCGCCCCCCCGCCGGCTGGCGGGAGAGCGGAGCAGCCGAGGGCGCCTGGAGAAGGCCTTGCTCCCAAGGCCCTCGCCTGCTCCGCCCCCCCGCCGGCTGGCGGGAGAGCGGAGCAGCCGAGGGCGCCTGGAGAAGGCCTTGCTCCCAAGGCCCTCGCCTGCTCCGCCCCCCCGCCGGCTGGCGGGAGAGCGGAGCAGCCGAGGGCGCCTGGAGAAGGCCTTGCTCCCAAGGCCCTCGCCTGCTCCGCCCCCCCGCCGGCTGGCGGGAGAGCGGAGCAGCCGAGGGCGCCTGGAGAAGGCCTTGCTCCCAAGGCCCTCGCCTGCTCCGCCCCCCCCCCGCCGGCTGGCGGGAGAGCGGAGCAGCCGAGGGCGCCTGGAGAAGGCCTTGCTCCCAAGGCCCTCGCCTGCTCCGCCCCCCCGCCGGCTGGCGGGAGAGCGGAGCAGCCGAGGGCGCCTGGAGAAGGCCTTGCTCCCAAGGCCCTCGCCTGCTCCGCCCCCCCGCCGGCTGGCGGGAGAGCGGAGCAGCCGAGGGCGCCTGGAGAAGGCCTTGCTCCCAAGGCCCTCGCCTGCTCCGCCCCCCCGCCGGCTGGCGGGAGAGCGGAGCAGCCGAGGGCGCCTGGAGAAGGCCTTGCTCCCAAGGCCCTCGCCTGCTCCGCCCCCCCGCCGGCTGGCGGGAGAGCGGAGCAGCCGAGGGCGCCTGGAGAAGGCCTTGCTCCCAAGGCCCTCGCCTGCTCCGCCCCCCCGCCGGCTGGCGGGAGAGCGGAGCAGCCGAGGGCGCCTGGAGAAGGCCTTGCTCCCAAGGCCCTCGCCTGCTCCGCCCCCCCGCCGGCTGGCGGGAGAGCGGAGCAGCCGAGGGCGCCTGGAGAAGGCCTTGCTCCCAAGGCCCTCGCCTGCTCCGCCCCCCCCCCGCCGGCTGGCGGGAGAGCGGAGCAGCCGAGGGCGCCTGGAGAAGGCCTTGCTCCCAAGGCCCTCGCCTGCTCCGCCCCCCCCCCCCCCCGCCGGCGGGAGAGCGGAGCAGGCAAGGGCGCCTGGAGAAGGCCTTGCTCCAAAGGCCCTCGCCTGCTCCGCCCCCCCGCCGGCTGGCGGGAGAGCGGAGCAGCCGAGGGCGCCTGGAGAAGGCCTTGCTCCCAAGGCCCTCGCCTGCTCCGCCCCCCCGCCGGCTGGCGGGAGAGCGGAGCAGCCGAGGGCGCCTGGAGAAGGCCTTGCTCCCAAGGCCCTCGCCTGCTCCGCCCCCCCGCCGGCTGGCGGGAGAGCGGAGCAGCCGAGGGCGCCTGGAGAAGGCCTTGCTCCCAAGGCCCTCGCCTGCTCCGCCCCCCCGCCGGCTGGCGGGAGAGCGGAGCAGCCGAGGGCGCCTGGAGAAGGCCTTGCTCCCAAGGCCCTCGCCTGCTCCGCCCCCCCGCCGGCTGGCGGGAGAGCGGAGCAGCCAAGGGCGCCTGGAGAAGGCCTTGCTCCAAGGCCCTCGCCTGCTCCGCCCCCCCGCCGGCTGGCGGGAGAGCGGAGCAGCCAAGGGCGCCTGGAGAAGGCCTTGCTCCAAAGGCCCTCGCCTGCTCCGCCCCCCCGCCGGCTGGCGGGAGAGCGGAGCAGCCAAGGGCGCCTGGAGAAGGCCTTGCTCCCAAGGCCCTCGCCTGCTCCGCCCCCCCGCCGGCTGGCGGGAGAGCGGAGCAGCCGAGGGCGCCTGGAGAAGGCCTTGCTCCCAAGGCCCTCGCCTGCTCCGCCCCCCCGCCGGCTGGCGGGAGAGCGGAGCAGCCGAGGGCGCCTGGAGAAGGCCTTGCTCCCAAGGCCCTCGCCTGCTCCGCCCCCCCGCCGGCTGGCGGGAGAGCGGAGCAGCCGAGGGCGCCTGGAGAAGGCCTTGCTCCCAAGGCCCTCGCCTGCTCCGCCCCCCCCCGCCGGCTGGCGGGAGAGCGGAGCAGCCGAGGGCGCCTGGAGAAGGCCTTGCTCCCAAGGCCCTCGCCTGCTCCGCCCCCCCGCCGGCTGGCGGGAGAGCGGAGCAGCCGAGGGCGCCTGGAGAAGGCCTTGCTCCCAAGGCCCTCGCCTGCTCCGCCCCCCCGCCGGCTGGCGGGAGAGCGGAGCAGCCGAGGGCGCCTGGAGAAGGCCTTGCTCCCAAGGCCCTCGCCTGCTCCGCCCCCCCGCCGGCTGGCGGGAGAGCGGAGCAGCCGAGGGCGCCTGGAGAAGGCCTTGCTCCCAAGGCCCTCGCCTGCTCCGCCCCCCCGCCGGCTGGCGGGAGAGCGGAGCAGCCGAGGGCGCCTGGAGAAGGCCTTGCTCCCAAGGCCCTCGCCTGCTCCGCCCCCCCGCCGGCTGGCGGGAGAGCGGAGCAGCCGAGGGCGCCTGGAGAAGGCCTTGCTCCCAAGGCCCTCGCCTGCTCCGCCCCCCCGCCGGCTGGCGGGAGAGCGGAGCAGCCGAGGGCGCCTGGAGAAGGCCTTGCTCCCAAGGCCCTCGCCTGCTCCGCCCCCCCGCCGGCTGGCGGGAGAGCGGAGCAGCCGAGGGCGCCTGGAGAAGGCCTTGCTCCCAAGGCCCTCGCCTGCTCCGCCCCCCCGCCGGCTGGCGGGAGAGCGGAGCAGCCGAGGGCGCCTGGAGAAGGCCTTGCTCCCAAGGCCCTCGCCTGCTCCGCCCCCCCGCCGGCTGGCGGGAGAGCGGAGCAGCCGAGGGCGCCTGGAGAAGGCCTTGCTCCCAAGGCCCTCGCCTGCTCCGCCCCCCCGCCGGCTGGCGGGAGAGCGGAGCAGCCAAGGGCGCCTGGAGAAGGCCTTGCTCCCAAGGCCCTCGCCTGCTCCGCCCCCCCGCCGGCTGGCGGGAGAGCGGAGCAGCCGAGGGCGCCTGGAGAAGGCCTTGCTCCCAAGGCCCTCGCCTGCTCCGCCCCCCCGCCGGCTGGCGGGAGAGCGGAGCAGCCGAGGGCGCCTGGAGAAGGCCTTGCTCCCAAGGCCCTCGCCTGCTCCGCCCCCCCGCCGGCTGGCGGGAGAGCGGAGCAGCCGAGGGCGCCTGGAGAAGGCCTTGCTCCCAAGGCCCTCGCCTGCTCCGCCCCCCCCCGGCTGGCGGGAGAGCGGAGCAGCCGAGGGCGCCTGGAGAAGGCCTTGCTCCCAAGGCCCTCGCCTGCTCCGCCCCCCCGCCGGCTGGCGGGAGAGCGGAGCAGCCGAGGGCGCCTGGAGAAGGCCTTGCTCCCAAGGCCCTCGCCTGCTCCGCCCCCCCGCCGGCTGGCGGGAGAGCGGAGCAGCCGAGGGCGCCTGGAGAAGGCCTTGCTCCCAAGGCCCTCGCCTGCTCCGCCCCCCCGCCGGCTGGCGGGAGAGCGGAGCAGCCGAGGGCGCCTGGAGAAGGCCTTGCTCCCAAGGCCCTCGCCTGCTCCGCCCCCCCGCCGGCTGGCGGGAGAGCGGAGCAGCCGAGGGCGCCTGGAGAAGGCCTTGCTCCCAAGGCCCTCGCCTGCTCCGCCCCCCCGCCGGCTGGCGGGAGAGCGGAGCAGCCGAGGGCGCCTGGAGAAGGCCTTGCTCCCAAGGCCCTCGCCTGCTCCGCCCCCCCGCCGGCTGGCGGGAGAGCGGAGC
>NW_026844367.1:38228557-38253557 GCF_025583915.1 Anolis sagrei ordinatus | reverse complement strand
TGTAGTTTGAAGCCATTGTTCCATTGCGTCCTAATCTCCAGGGCAGCAGAAAACAAGCTTGCTCCCTCCTCCCTGTGGCTTCCTCTCACATATTTATACATGGCTCTCATCATGTCTCCTCTCAGCCTTCTCTTCTCCAAGCTAAACATGCCCAGCTCCTTAAGCCGCTCCTCATAGGGCTTGTTCTCCAGACCCTTGATCATTTTAGTCGCCCTCCTCTGGACACATTCCAGCTTGTCAATATCTCTCTTGAATTGTGGTGCCCAGAATTGGACACAATTCTTCTCAGGACTCTCTTGTGGGGGTCACCACATAATCAATACAGATCTTGCAGACTCCCAGAGAGTGCTTACTTCCACTACTGCTGCCTTTCTGACCTCTGACCTCCCCAAAGGGGCTCAGCTCAAAAATGCCACCCATGACCATCCGTGCCCTTCTGGAAACCCATGGCTGTAGGGAATCTCCTGTCCCTTTGCTCTACGAATCTGCCAGGATTCGGGAGGCCTTCTCTCCGAACGCGGCCTTCCCTCCGAACAACACACACAGCACAGTGGAATTCATGCTCATCTTTAATTCATGCTCAAAGCCTCCCTTGCATACTTTGAGTGGAGCGCGCATGGCGTTTCCGGTCTGTTGCACCGGGGTTCAGGAGGTCACGGTTGCTGTAGAAAGCAGCTGCACCCGGGATGATGGCGCTTCCTGGAGGGTGCAGCTGGCATTTGCCTAGAATGGCACGGGAAGGCTGTGCCACTGTTAGAGACGCAAGCCCGGTCAATTGTATTTTGGTACCAGAGCGAGAAAATGATGACTTTCTATAGCGTTAGGAGGCTGGTTAGATAAGCAGAGCTCTTCTCCATTATGCATACTTTTGGGCCTCAAACTCCATCTTGTTTGGTTGTTGCTGTTCATGTGTTCCGTCACTTCCGACTCTTCATGTCCTCCTGGACTAGCCCACACCAGAGCTCCCTGTCAGCCATCACCACCCCCAGCTCCTTCAAGGTCAAGTCAGTCACTTCAAGGATATCATCCATCCATCTTGCCCTTGGTTGGCCCTTCTTCCTGTTTTCTTCAATTTTCCCCAGCATCATTGTCTTCTCCTTAATATAGTTTCTCATGTTGTAGTGACTCCCAACTAGCAAATAAGAGCTGTTGTGCTGCGGACAGGGGCGGCTCGTCCATTACGCGAAGTAAGCGGTCGCAGAACGGTCTTTTTAAAGTCAGGGGGCTGAGTTTGCTTCGGGGGGATGCGTTTGGGTTGGGTGGCTGAGTTTGGGTCGGGGGGGGCTGTGTTTGCTTCGGGGGGGGCTGAGTTTGTTTTGGGGGGCTGAGTTTGATTCAGGGGGCTGAGTTTATTCAGGGTGGCTGAGTTTGCTTCGGGGGGCTGTGTTGGAGTCGGGGGGCTGAGTTTGGTTTGCAGGGGGCTGAGTTTGGTTTAGGGGGGCTGAATGTGGTTGGGGGGGCTGAGTTTGGTGAGGGGGTGAGTTTGGTGGGGGGTTGAGTTTGGGTCGGGGGCTGAGTTTGGGTCAGAGGGGGGCTGAGTTTGGGTCAGGGGGGCTGATTTTGGGTCGGGGGGACTGAGTTTGGTTCGGGGGGGGCTGAGTTTCGTCCGGGAGGGGCTGAGTTTGGTTTGGGGGGGCTGAGTTTGGTTCGGGGGGCTGAGTTTGGTTCGGAGGGCTGAGTTTGGGTCCGGGGGCTGAGTTTGGTTCGGAGGGCTGAGTTTGGGTCCGGGGGCTGAGTTTGGTTCGGGGGGGCTGAGTTTGGTTGTGGGGGATGAGTTTGCTTCGGGGAGGCTGAGTTTGGTTCAGGAGGGCTGAGTTTGGTTCAGGGGGGGCAGAGTTTGTTTCGGGGGTCTGAGTTTGGTTGGGGGGGATGAGTTTACTTTGGGGGGGCAGAGTTTGGGTTGGGGGACTGAGTTTGGTTCGTGGGGGCTGAGTTTGGGTCGGTGGGCTGAGTTTGGTTCGGGGGGGCTGAGTTTGATTCAGGTGGTTTGACTTTGGGTCAGGGGGCTGAGTTTGGTTCGGGGGAGGCAGAGTTTGGGTCGGGGGCTGCGTTTGGGTCGGGGGGGCTGTATTTGGGTTGGGGGGCTGATTTTTGTTCATGGGGCTGAGTTTGGTTCGGGGGGCTGAGTTTGGGTTTAGGGCTGAGTTTGGGTCAGGGGGCTGAGTTTGCTTTGGAGGGCTGCGTTTGGGTGGGGGGGCTGCGTTTGGCTCGGGGGGGCTGAGTTTGGCTCGGGGGAGGGGCTGGATTTGGCTCATGTTAAGAATAAACATAACAGTTTAAATAATGTACCAGTATGGCCTTTTCATGGACACCCTGAGAATTTTGTGGAGGGGGTTGAAGCCCCTCAAGCCCCCCCTCCCGCTACGGGCATGGCATCAGGGCAGGGCAGTCTTGCCCTGTGTCACTTGCTTTAGCCAATGGTAAAAGAAAATCAATGTACAATTGACAAAAAGCCTTTCTCAACCGGAGAGGGCAAAGAGAACGGCAGGGAATGTGATGTGACACATTTATCACCTTCTTGCCTTGATGGCAGAGGCATCAGATGACCTTCTCTTGACAGCTTTTGCCAGGCAATAAAGGAGAGAGAACGTGGTGTGTGTGTGTGTGTGTGTGTGTGTGTGTGTGTGTGTGTGTGTTTATGGCTCTGTACCTGGTGGTTATGATAGGGGAAAGCCATCCCGTCCTTCCTCCCTCCTCAGTTAATAAATCTCCGGCAGAACATTAAGATAACACCGTCTGCCAGAAGTCACCCCTCCTGGCCAATAAAGAGAGAGGAAGAGAGACACAACATGCCTTGGGTACATGATTTTACAAATTTTGTATCAAAATCATGCATAAAGCCACGTGTACACACATGCCAGGAAATTATCCCACTCAGCCCCACAAGACCCAAAAATGACTTACTCTCTCCAAATATAAGTTGAATATCTTTTACCCAAGTTGTTTAGGCAGACAAAGATATTAGAGAGATGAAGAGATAGATGGATGGACGGATGGAGAAATAAAGGGTGGAACAGATCAAGGGATGGGTAGATACATGGTAGGTAGGTAGGTAGAGGGTTGGAGGGAAGGATAAGATCGATGGAGGGATGTATAGATTGATGAATGGGTGAACAGATGGAGGAATACACACACACACATACACACACACTGTGGATAGATATGATAGATAGATAGATAGATAGATAGATAGATAGATAGATAGATAGATAGATAGATAGAGTGGATGGATGGATGGATGGATGGATGGATGGATGGATGGATGGATGGATGGATGGATGGATGGATGGATGGATGGATGGACAGCTACTATAGATGCTGGAGATGTTGTAGATGGATGGATAGATAGATACTGTAGATAAATACTGTAAATAGATAGATGATAGATAGATGGACAGATAGATAGATAGATAGATAGATAGATAGATAGACAGACAGACAGACAGACAGACAGACAGACAGATACTGTAGATAGCTAGATAGATAGATGGATGGATGGATGGATGGATGGATGGATGGATCAATGGATAGATAAATACTAGGCCTGGGTAACAACGGAAAAATTTGTTTCTAAAATCAATTCGTTTTTTGGGGGTTTTTGC
Organism: Anolis sagrei ordinatus; assembly: GCF_025583915.1. Taxonomy (NCBI): domain Eukaryota; kingdom Metazoa; phylum Chordata; class Lepidosauria; order Squamata; family Anolidae; genus Anolis; species Anolis sagrei. Next base: position 38,249,955 of record NW_026844367.1, on the reverse strand, counting down.
GTTTCGTTATTTAAAATAATTACAAAATTTTCCTTTAAAAAAGTTCGATATTTACGAAATTTCGTAAATGTGAAAAAAATAACAAAACAATAACGAATCGATTTCTGAAACAATAACGAATCGATTCGTTAATGGCGGACGCGACCGCGCAATACGCTAAAAAACCTCCAAATGGGACAGGGGGAACTTCTGAAGCTTAATTAAACCAAAAACAACTATAAAAACCCTTAGAAAACCAAAAACAACTATAAAACTTGCCCCAGACATGCGGAAATAATAACGAAACGACCTCAAAACGATAACGAAACGAATACAATAACGAAATACAAAACATTTACGAAACGATTTAAAAATTCGTTTTTTAAAAAAATTGCTCCAGACTGGTTCGTTATCGTTTTGTAATTGAAAAATTAACGAATTTTTTAACGAATTACGAATTAACGAAACGAAACCGCCCAGCCCTAATATATATATATATATATAAAAGAATAAGAGAATGTATGCATTGCTTGTATGATATTCATGATATATATATATATATATATATATATATATATATATATATATATATATATAATCATAGAATCATAGAATCAAAGAGTTGGAAGAGACCTCATGGGCCATCCAGTCCAACCCCCTGCCAAGAAGCAGGAATATTGCATTCAAATCACCCCTGACAAAAGGCCATCCAGCCTCTGCTTAAAAGCTTCCAAAGAAGGAGCCTCCACCACACTCCGGGGCAGAGAGTTCCACTGCTGAACGGCTCTCACAGTCAGGAAGTTCTTCCTAATGTTCAGATGGAATCTCTTCTCTTGTAGTTTGAAGCCATTGTTCCGCGTCCTAGTCTCCAAGGAAGCAGAAAACAAGCTTGCTCCCTCCTCCTCCCTGTGGCTTCCTCTCACATATTTATACATGGCTATCATATCTCCTCTCAGCCTTCTCTTCTTCAGGCTAAACATGCCCACTTCAGGCTAAACATGCCCATCTATATATACTGTAGATGGATGGATGGATGAACGGATGGATGGATAGATAGATCTATCGATAGATAGATACTGTAGATGGATGGATGGATACTGTAGACAGATACCGTAGATGGATGGATGGACAGATACTGTAAATGGATGGATGATGAATGAATGGATGGATGGATGGATGGATGGATGGATTTTTATGGATGGATGGATGGACAGATACTGTAAATGGATGGATGATGGATGGTTGGATGGATGGATTAATAGAGAGAGAGATACTGTAGATGGTTGGATGGATACTGTAGACAGATACCGTAGATGGATGGATAGATACTGTAGATAGATGGATGGATAGCTAGATAAATAGATAATGTAGATAGATACTGTAGACGGATGAATGGATGGATAGATAGAGTAGTTAGATGCTGTAGATCGATGGATGGATGGATGGATAGAAAAATAGACAGATACTGTAGATGGATGGAAGGATGGATCATAGAATCCTAGAATCCTAGTATCAAAGAGTTGGACGAGACCTCCTGGGCCATCCAGTCCAACCCCATTCTGCCAAGAAGCAGGAATATTGCATTCAAATCACCACTGACAGATGGCCATCCAGCCTCTGTTTTAAAGCTTCCAAAGAAGGAGCCTCCACCACACTCCGGGGCAGAGGGTTCCACTGCTTTTTTCCCTTCTTGAAGATTGGGACCACATTGGCCCTCCTCCAGTCTGCTGGAACTTCTCCCGTTCTCCAAGAACTCTCAAAGATTATTGCCAATGGTTCTGAGATGACTTCCGCTAGTTCCTTCAATACTCTTGGGTGTAGTTGATCTGGCCCTGAAAGGGGACTTGAACTCATTTAGAGCGGCCAGGTATCCCTGGACGACTTGTTTCCCAATTTGGGGTTGGATGTCCTCTAATCCCTCCTCCACTCCATTTTGCTGAGGTTGAAGATGACTTTCTTTTTGTGAGAAGACCGAGGCAAAGAAGGCATTAAGTAGTTCTGCCTTTCCCCTACCCCCTCTCAGCATTGCCCCATCTTCTCCTTGAAGAGGCCCTATCGCCTCCTTGTTTTTCCTTTTTCTACTGACATAAGAAAAGAAGCCCTTTTTGTTGTTTTTAATGTCCCTGGCAAGCCTGAGCTCGTTTTGTGCTTTAGCCTTGCGGACCTTTTCCCTATAGGTGTTGGCTATTTGTTTGAATTCTTCTTTGGTGATTTCTCCCTTTTTCCACTTCTTGTGCATGTCTCTTTTGTGTCTTAGCACAGTTAGAAGTTCTTTGGACATCCATTCTGGCTTCTTTGCACTTGTCCTATTTGTTCTCTTTGTTGGCACGGTTTGCAATTGTGCCTTGAGTATTTCACTCTTGAGAAATTCCCATCCATAACTCCCTTGTCTTTTAGTATCTGTGTCCAATGAATGCTGCTCAGCATTTCCTTCATTTTTCCGAAATCGGCTCTCCTAAAGTCCAAAATGCGGGTTTGACATGTCTTAGTTTCGACCTTCCTTTGCACCTCAAATTGCAGGAGCACATGGTCACTTGCTCCTAAGGATCCGACCACTTCAACCACATCGATCAGGTCCTTCACATTTGTTAGGATGAGATCAAGAGTGGCCAACCTCCTTGTTGCCTCTTCTACCTTCTGGACCATGAATTGTCTGCAAGGCAAGTGAGGAATTTGTTGGACTTTGTACTCTTGGCCAAGTTTGTTTTCCAGCAAATATCAGGATAGTTGAAATCGCCCATGACTACTACATCTCTTTTCTGTGCCTGGTTTGGCAACTGTTGACAGAAGACTTCATCAAGTTCTTCCTCCTGGCTTGGTCATCTGTAGTAGACGCCTGAGGTCTCTTCCAACTCTTCGATTCTATGATTCGATGATTCTATGCTTCCTGGGGCTCATGGGCCATAAAATGGTGTTTGGTCCACTGGCATCTTCCAAGGTCCCCACCAGGCCATTGGAGCTTCCTTTCTTTGCCTTGGACTCTCTTGTGTCCTCAGCCTGACCCTCAATTCTTTTCTTTCCCACCCTGTTGTCCTGCTTTCCAGAAGAGAGCGATTCCACCCTCTGCACTTGTGATGAGGATGGCCTTGCCCAAGGTGCGAGTCCCTTCCCTTTGTGCCCTGGCAAAAAAAAGTGTTCTGCGACCACTTACTTCGCGAAATGGATGAACCGCCCCTGCGCACGAGACTTAGTCGGCCGACGCCGACACCTGCCTAAAATGGTATTTGGTCCACGGATGACCCACCTGCCACGTGAATCCCACCCACATGTTTGGCCTTTCCTTGCACCGCCATGCTCCGCTCTTGTTCTTCATCTCTCTTCAGCTGCCACTGGCATTTTCCAAGGTCCCCACCACGCCATTGGAGCTTCCTTTCTTTGCCTTGGACTCTCTTGTGTCCTCGGCCTGACCCTCAACGCTTTCCTTTCCCACCCTGTTGTCCTGCTTTCCCGAGGAGAGCGATTCCACCCTCTGCCCTTGTGATGAGGACGGCCTTGCCCAACGTGCGGGTCCCTTCCCTTTGCGCCCCGGCAGGGCTGCGTCTGAGTCTCCCAGACGGAGGAGGAAACGCAACGAGGGAGGAAATGGATGAGGTTTAGATAATTGGAATGGTTCAATTTACTACCATAACATTACATGCGGAGAAAGTAATTAGTTCTATAACAGCCTAAGAGTAAGGGAGGCAGAATAATTGTCGGCAGTTATCTTACATAATAATTATGTGCTAGTTAACACTGTGATCTTGGAAACTTATAGCCAATGATGAACCTGGGAGTGATGTGCTTGCCCGAATACTGATAACGTCGGAGATTTTATTTCCAGAGGCGCCAAGTGTTTTAAATTTCCTATCGCAGTGGATTCATTTCCTCGGCCCAGCGTCTCCTGACCTTCGGATAGCGGAGGCCTGCTCCTTTTCCGTGGGATGAGATAATGGCCCGTATCCCGTTGGTATCTTGCCTTGGCATCAGTCTCCTATAGGATCTCGTACAAGGGGGAAAAGACAGGAAATTAATTAATTAAAAGAGCTGGATATTTTTCCCTCCCAACGCAGAACGCTCACCTTTAGTTCAAGGCGGCGGAATAAGATTTCTGCCTGAAGTTTGTGCCTTGTGCTTTGCATATGGATGTGCCCATGAATTTCAATTGTGCGTGTAGTTTGAGGCAACGTCCTGTTCTAACTTACACGCACCAAAGTGCAACTTATGCCTGCCTTTTTGGGCCATTTCTGTCTTTATAGTGGAACTAGCTGTACCCTCCCTCCCTCTTTCGCTCCTTCTTTCCCTCCTTCCTTTGCTCTCTCTTTCCTTCCTTTCTTCTTTCCTTCTCTCCTTCCTTCCTTCCTTCTCTACCTCTTTCTTTCCTTCTCCCCTTTTTCTTTTCCTTCCCCTTTCTCTCCTTTCTTCTTTCTCCACCTCTTTATTCCTTCCTTCGCTTTTTGCTTCCAGCCTTTCTTCTCTCTTTCCTTCTTTCCTTCCCTCCCTCTTTCTCTCCGTCTTTCCTTCCTTTCCTTATTTCTTTCCTTCTCACCTTCCTTCTTTCTCTAATTCTTTCTTTCCTTCCACCTTTTTATTTTCCTTCCTTTTTCTCGCCTTTCTTCCTTCTCTACCTTTCCTTTCTTCCTTAACTCTTTGCTTCCAGCCTTCCTTCTCTCTTTCCTTCTTTCCTTCCCTCCCTCTTTCTCTCCGTTCGTTCACAACTAATTATAATTAGTTAGCTTTCCTTCTATCAACTTCATTCCTTATCTATTCTATTTCTTTTAATTACCCACTTTTTATTTTCATCAATATTGTATCTCCGTTGTATTCCTTAGAAAAAGTTTTATTCTTTAACTCTTTGCTTCCATCCTTCCTTCTCTCTTTCCTTCTTTCCTCTTTCTCTCCGTCTTTCCCTCCCTTCTCTCCTTCTTTCCTTCCTTTTCTTCCTTCTCTGCCTCTTTATTCCTTCCTTCGCTTTTTGCTTCCAGCCTTCCTTCTCTCTTTCCTTCTTTCCTTCCCTCCCTCTTTTTCTCCTTCTTTCCCTCCTCCCTTCACTCCCTCTTTCTTTCCTTTCCTTATTTCTTTCCTTCTCTCCTTCCTTCTTTCTCTACCTCTTTCTTTCATTCCCCCTTTTTATTTTCCTTCCTCTTTCTCTCCTTTCTTCCTTCTCCACCTTTTCTTCCTTCCTTAACTCTTTGCTTCCATCCTTCCTTCTCTCTTACCTTCTTTCCTTCCCTCCCTCTTTTTTATGCTTCTTTCCCTCCTTCCTTCGCTCCCTCTTTCCTTTCTTCCCTTTTTCTTTTCCTTCCTTTTTTCTCTCCTTTCTTCCTTCTCTGCCTCTTTATTCCTTCCTTCGCTTTTTGCTTCCAGCCTTCCTTATCTTTCCTTCTTTCCTTCCTCTTTTTCTGCTTTTTTCTTTCCTTCCTTCCTTCACTCCCTCTTTCCTTCCTTTCCTTTTTTCTGTCCTTCTCTCCTTCCTTCTCTCTACCTCTTTATTTCCTTCCCCCTTTTTATTTTCCTTCCTCTTTCGTGTCCGACGTGTGATCCAATACAACAGACAGCCGAGTGTCTGCTGTGGACTCATTTTGTTGTGTTTCTAATAATAATAATAATAATAATAATAAGAGAGTGCAACATCTATATAAATAAAAATGTCATGTTCGTTTGTGCTATTCACAGAACTCAGAAACCACTGGGGCAATTGACACCAAATTTGGACATTATGTCCCTAACAACCCAATGTATGTTCTCCACTCAAAAAAACAACGAAAACCAAAAGCAGAAAGGACTTCTAAGCTGCATGTCCACAAAGGAGAAACTGCATGTCTACCGAGACCCATGGCCACGCCCCCTCCTCCTCCTCGCGGGTGGAGTGGAGGTGGAGGCTTGCCGCATGGAGCCCCTTCTCTTCCCCTCCTATGTCAGGAGAGCAGCCTCCTCTTCCTTTCCCTGTTGGAAAGTGCCAGCAGCAGCAACGGAGTGCTCCACGCAAGGAAGAAGGGGAGGAGGAGGAGGAGGAGGAGGAGGAGGAGGAGGAGGAGGAGGAGGAGGAGGGGGTGAGAGGAAGGAGGAGGAGGAGGAGAGAGGAAGGGAGGAGGAGAAGGGAGGAGACGGTGAGGGGAAGTGTCCACGGTGCTGCTTGAATAAAGGGGACCTCATAGAATTCATTATAGAATCATAGAATCATAGAAAAGAATCAAAGAGTTGGAAGAGACCTCTGGGCCATCCAGTCCAACCCCCTGCTTCCAAGAAGCAGGAAAATTGCATTCAAAGCACCCCCGACAGATGGCCATCCAGCCTCTGTTTCAAAGCCTCCAATGAAGGAGCCTCCACCACACTCCGGGGCAGAGAGTTCCACTGCTGAACGGCTCTCACAGTCAGGAAGTTCTTCCTAATGTTCAGATGGAATCTTCCTTCTCTCCCTCTCTTCCCTTCTTTCCTCCCTTTCCTTTCTTTCCTTTTCTTCTTTCCTTCTCCTTCCTTTCCTTCTTTCCCTCCTTCCCTTCCTTCCTGTCCCTCCTTCCTTTTTCCTTTCCTTCTTTTCCTCCCTCCCTCCCTCCCTTTCCTCCTTCTTTCCCTTTCTTCATTTCCTTCCCCTTCATTTCCTTCCCTCCTTTCTTCATCCCCCTCCTTTCTTTCCCTCCCTCCCTCCTCTCCCTCCTTTCTTTCTTCCTTTCCTCTTTCCCTCCTTCCTTCCTCCTTCCTTCCTTCTCCTCCCTCCCTCCTTGTCCCTCCTTCTTTCTTTTCCTTCCTTCCCTTCTTTCCCTCCCTCCCTTCCTTTTTCCTCCCTTCCTTCCTGTCCCTCCTTCCTTCTTCCTTTCCTTCTTTCTATGTAAGATATAAATACAATATTAAATGGAAGGGACAGTCAAGAAGTAACGAGAGAAGGAGGGAAAGAGGGAAAGGAAGGAAGGAAGGAAGGAAAGGAAGGAGGAAGGAGAAAGAAAGGAGGAAAGAAGGAAAGAAAGAAAGAGAGAGAATCAAGGAAGGAGAGAAGGAAATAAAAAAGTGAAAGGAAAAAGAAAGGGAAGGAGAGGGAAAGAAGGAGAGAAGGAACGAAAGATAAGTAAGGAAGGAAGAAAGGAAGGAAGGAAGGAAGGAAGGAAGGAAGGAAGGAAGGATGTAACCAAAGAGCAAAGAAAGGGAGGAAAGAAACAGGTAGAGATGGAAGAAAGAAGAGAGAAAGGAGATGGAAGAAAGATGAGAGATAGGGAAAAAAAAAGAGGAAAGGAAGGAAAGAGGGAAGGAAGGAGAGAAAGAGGGAGGGAAGGTTGGCCACAGCAACGCGTGGCGGGTACAGCTAGTAATGATAATAATAATAATAATAATAATAATAATAATAATAATAATAATAATAATAAATCACACAGTCCTAGATTCTTGGGAAGTGTTCGACCTGTGATTTTTTGATACGAAATCCAGCATATAGATCTCGTTTGCTGTGACATACTGTGCTTTTGTGTCAGTAAAATAATAATAATAATAATAATAATAAATATACTTTATTTATATCTTGTCTGCTGTGGACTCATCTTTTTGTGTTTCTAATAATAATAATAATAATAATAATAATAATAATAATAATAATAATAATAATAATGGTCCTAGACGCTTGGGAAGTGTTCGACTTGTGATTTTGTGATACGAAATCCAGCATATAGATCTCATTTGCTGTGACATACTCTGCTTTTGTGTCAGTAAAATAATAATAATAATAATAATAACAACAACAACAACAACAACAACAATAAATCACACAGTCCTAGATGCTTGGGAAGTGTTTGACTTGTGATTTTTTGATACAAAATCCAGCATATAGATCTCGTTTGCTGTGACATACTGTGCTTTTATGTCAGTAAAACAACAACAACAACAACAACAACAACTACAACTATAATAATAATACAGTCCTAGATGCTTGGGAAGTGTTTGACTTGTGATTTTGTGATATGAAATCCAGCATATAGATCTCATTTGCTGTGACATACTCTGCTTTTGTGTCAGTAAAATAATAATAATAATAATAATAATAATAATAACAACAACAACAACAGCAACAACAACAACAATAAAATCACACAGTCCTAGATGCTTGGGAAGTGTTCGACTTGTGATTTTTTGATACAAAATCCAGGATATAGATCTCGTTTGCTGTGGTATACTGTGCTTTTATGTCAGTAAAACAACAACAACAACAACAACAACAACAACAACTATAATAATAATACAGTCCTAGATGCTTGGGAAGTGTTTGACTTGTGATTTTGTGATACGAAATCCAGCATATAGATCTTGCTTGCTGTGACATACTGTGCTTTTGTGTCAGTAAAATAATATAATAATAATAATAATAATAATAATAATAATAATAATCTTTATTTATATCCTGCTAGATCTCGTTTGCTGTGGCATACTGTGCTTTTATGTCAGTAAAACAACAACAACAACAACAACAACAACAATAATAATACAGTCCTAGATGCTTGGAAAGTGTTCAACTTGTGATTTTTTGATACGAAATCCAGCATATAGATCTCGTTTGCTGTGGCATACTGTGCTTTTATGTCAGTAAAACAACAACAACAACAACAACAACAACAACAACAACAACAACAATAATACAGTCCTAGATGCTTGGAAAGTGTTCGACTTGTGATTTTTTGATACGAAATCCAGCATATAGATCTCGTTTGCTGTGGCATACTGTGCTTTTGTGTCAGAATAAATAATAATAATAATAATAATAATAATAATAATAATAATAATAAGTCAATTAGAGCTCTGGAATCACCTGGAGATGACAATGTCCAGAGATAAAGGAGAAGAATGTGATTAATTTAATGGCATTCAGGGCTTTCCAGTCTTGTGGAAAGAGCAGCAGACATGAAACCGGTCGGCATTCGGGCAGCAGATGGGCTTCCAACCATAATCCACTTGGAGAACAGGATTCCTCTGGCAAATCCCTCACACATTGGTGTCTTTGCTGCTCCGGGGTGAGATGTGATGCCATGCAAGGCATGGCGGCTTATTCTGCCCTCCCGAAAGGTTTTCCCCAGGTGAGGCCTCCATGCTCAGCCATGCTCCGCAAAGCCCTGCGAAGGGAAGGGGGTGGTCTGTGCCTCAGCTTCCCCCTCCGCCTCCGAAGCCAAGCGCTTCTCCTGCTTTGCCCAGGCTACTCCTGCCATCTGCCAGTTGCCTCCCAAGTTCTCCATGCCATCTGCCAGCCACTGACCGATAGTAATCCCTCTCTCCCAAGCCTTCCTTCTGCAATTGCCTCTCCCTCATTGTAGGCCTTTGGATCACTCTGGTGCTTCCTATGGAGGAGGGAAAGCTGGCTTAAAGCAGGGCTTGGCAACTCGGGTGGCTCAGACAGCTGGCATGGCCTAGCCTTGAGGGCACATGTGGCTTCCAAGGTTGTTTTCCTGGCCCTCCACTTTGTTGAGCTCCTCGGACCAGCCCTTTCCCCAAACAAAGAGAATCCAAAGTCTCCAGTAGCAGAAAGTTGTGGTTGAAATGGAATCAGAGAATGATAGAGTTGGAAGGGACCCATTGACCATCTAGTCCAACCCCATTTTGCCATGCAGGAAAAGCACAAACCAAGTATCCCTGAGAATTGGAATACTGTTGAAGTCGAACATGCCCCCCTCCCCATAAGAGATAACAACCTGGCTGCCGACCTTTGCACCAGCTGTAGTTTCCGAACCGTCTTCAAGGGCAGCCCTACATAGAGAGCATTACAGTAATCCAATCTTGAGGTAACTAAGGCGTGGACCACCATGGTCAAGTCAGACTTCTCGAGGTATGGTCGTGAAGTCGAGCATGCCCCCCCCCAACAAGGGATGGTGACTTATAGTTCTGTAAAGGACAAAGGTACAAGACTGCACAATAGGGGTTAATAGGGCTGGGCGGTTTCGTTTCGTTAATTCGTAATTCGTTAAAAAATTCGTTAATTTTTCAATTACAAAACGATAACGAACCAGTCTGGAGCAATTTTTTTAAAAAACGAATTTTTAAATCGTTTCGTAAATGTTTTGTATTTCGTTATTGTATTCGTTTCGTTATCGTTTTGAGGTCGTTTCGTTATTATTTCCGCATGTCTGGGGCAAGTTTTATAGTTGTTTTTGGTTTTCTAAGGGTTTTTATAGTTGTTTTTGGTTTAATTAAGCTTCAGAAGTTCCCCCGTCCCATTTGGAGGTTTTTTAGCGTATTGCGCGGTTGCGTCCGCCATTAACGAATCGATTCGTTATTGTTTCGTAATTTTTTTCACATTTACGAAATTTCGTAAATATTGAACTTTTTTAAAGGAAAATTTTGTAATTATTTTAAATAATGAAACGCAAAAACCCCAAAAAACGAATTGATTTTAGAAACAAATTTTTCCGTTGTTACCCAGGCCTAGGGGTTAAGTCTTGGTCAATTTGCTAAGGCCTTAACAACAATGAGGACCCCATGAAACTCCGGGAATAGCTAGACCTTGGGGTCTCTGCCTCTCTCGGGAGCTGTAGTTCTCCAAGGACGGGGAGCAAAGCTTGTTTCCAGAGACACCAGGTCCATTTGGGCCACTCAAGAACTCCTGCCAGGACCTTTGTGCAACACCCTTGCGTTTTAGCCATCCCCTATGGACACTCTTTCCCCCCACATGGACAAACCTTATGAAATATTGCCTTTTATGAACTTTAGATATATGAAATGTGTTTTCTGATTTCTTTGTGTGATAGAGGCCTTTCCTCTTTTCTTCTGACCTTTGTTTCCCCTATATACATGAAGAAACTCCACCAAAGGGACTACAAAGCCCCAAACATTCCAGGAATTTTTTTATCCACAACTTCCCTTTGCATGAACAATAGCCTGGGCAGCTGGTGGCTCTCGGAGGAATTGCCCAGCCCTCAGCTTGCCCCTTTGGCAAAAATCTTAATCATATTTCCTCCTGAAGGACAAAAGGTCTTTGAAAAACCTTTTGCCTTCGCTCTGATTAACTCAGCTATCTCCCCCAAGAAACAATAACCCCAGTCTCGCCTACATTGTCTCCATATCTGCTGGCTAGTAAAATCCAGACTTTCCTTTACACATGTTGATTCATTCCACTCAAAGCACAATAGATCAGGCTGGCTTGAGATTTCCCCTTTGTCTCGCCGGCCACATGGCATTATTTTTTTTCACATTCATTCATAGATTCCTTTGTGTCCTTTCATCCCGCCTCCCTCTTTTCTGATATGCTATCACCGCTAGATGGCAGAAGCCTCCCCATTGGACCCTGCGGACCGCTGGAGCTTCCTGATTGGTCCGGAGGCGCCAGGGGCGGGAGGGCCACCTCCCAGATGTTCGCCCATTGTCCAATTAGTGGAGGGCGGCAGGGAGGCTGGGGCGGGAAGTTTGAACTCTGCAACTTTGAAAACTATATAAATGGCTGTATCAAATGTATTTCTTTATGCTTAGCTTTGGCGAATGATTGCAGCTTTGCATCCGGTTTCAGCTGAATCGCATTAAACATTGATGTCTTTTCTTCAACTGGTGAGACTTTTCATTGGGAAATCAGGGAAAAATATGGGATGCTTCTCTGTCTCGCCAGGGAAAAAGAACTCTTCGATGAGTCTAATTGGTCTCTGCCTCCTGGCAAAGACCCCTAAATTTTACCTCTATATCAATCGCAGCTGGTGCACAAGTCTTAACTGTGCAAAGGCCCGACACCTGAGTATCAAGCATCAGTGCTAAGTCCAGGAGGACCCCCAAACTGCGGACCTGTGTCTTCAGGACTTTCAGGCCCTGGGAAGAATCCAAGAGGACGACGACTGCTATAAAGCCAGGAATGGCTGGAGAAGGATGCCTTCAAGAAGGCCGCTCCGTTTAAGAAGACGACGCAAGAATCAAGATCAACAGATGGAGAGAAACAGGAGGTGCCCCAGGAAAGATGGATTGCCGTGAATTTACGACTGGATAATTCAGTTACTTCAAGTCGTAGCCATGAATCTGCCTTTGAAGACAAAAAAAGATGCTCCCTGTCCGCAGCTCGTAATATGTCAAGTCGGAGCACATGGCGCATTGAAATTAAAAGCCATCACCCGACACAACTGATTTAGAAACCTGGGGGCTTAAACTTTGCTGTCAAAAAGGGATTGTTCATCACCTTCAGATGTGCAATTTATATCCCGGAGTGCAAAACAGTGTCGTTTCCTGCAGCCCGTCAGGCCGTGTTGTTTTCCATGGGAAGATGTCACAAGGCGGTTGGTTTCGTTTGGTTGCTTCTTTAATTGTGTCAATTTGGCATGAGCATCCGAGCACCTTGTGGATCCGAAGGGATGCAAGGAAAGGTTATACAAACAGAATTCGGGAAAGTTGCTACGGAATGAATTATTATTATTTATTTTTATTATTATATTATTTTATTATATTATTTATATTATATTAATATTTTAATATATTATTATTATTATTATTATTATTATATTTTTATTATTTATATAGGAGCCTTTGTTTTGTGGGGTCCCGCAGGGTTCAGTACTGTCCCCTATGTTGTTTAACATATACATGAAGCTGTTAGGAGAGATCATCCGGAGTTTCGGGGTGCGATGTCATCTGTACGCAGATGATGTCCAGCTCTGTTACTCCTTCCCACCTGCTACTAAGGAGGCTGTTCAAGTCCTGAACCGGTGCTTGGCCGCTGTAACGGACTGGATGAGGGACAACAGATTGAAACTAAATCCAGACAAGACAGAGGTACTCCAGGTCGTCGTAAGACCGAACAGGGTATAGGCTTACAACCTGTGTTGGACGGGGTCACACTCCCCCTGAAGACACAGGTTCGCAGTTTGGGTGTGATCCTGGACTCATCGCTGAGCCTGGAACCCCAGGTTTCGGCGGTGACCAGGGGAGCATTCGCACAATTAAAACTTGTGCGCCAACTGCGACCGTACCTTGGGAAGTCCGACTTAGCCACGGTAGTCCACGCTCTGGTTACATCCCGCCTTGATTACTGCAACGCTCTCTACGTGGGGTTGCCTTTGAAGACAGTCCGGAAGCTCCAACTAGTCCAACGGGCGGCAGCCATGGTACTAACAGGAGCGGGGCAGGGAGCACACAACTCCTCTGCTGCACCAGCTCCACTGGCTGCCGATATGCTACCGGGCTCAATTCAAAGTGCTGGTAATTCAAAGTGCTGGTTTTGGCCTTTAAAGCCCTAAACGGTTCTGGCCCAACTTATCTATCCGAACGTATCTCAGCCTATCAGCCCACCAGGACCCCAAGATCTTCTGGAGAGTCCCTGCTCTCTATCCCTCCAGCTTCAGAAGTGCGGCTGGCGGGAACGAGAGACAGGGCCTTCTCTGTGGTGGCCCCTCGGCTTTGGAACACCCTCCCTATAGAGATACGATCAGCCTCTTCGCTGATGGTCTTTCGGAAGAGATTAAAAACATGGTTGTGTAAACAAGCATTCAATTAGTTTGTTATCACCGAATTTTATGGACTAAGGACTGGTTAATTATGGATGACGAATTCTGGACTGTGATTTTAGTGACGAGATACATGGTATTATTATTGGTGGCCCAATAATTTGTATTGTTTACGTGTTGTTGTTTTAAATTGTACATTGCTTTTAATTGCTGTAAACCGCAATGAGTCGCCAATTTAGGCTGAGATATTAGCGGTATACAAGTGTATTAAATAAATAAATAAATAAATAAATATAGGAGCCCCCGGTGGCGCAGTGGGTTAAACCCCTGTGCCGGCAGGACTGAAGACCGACAGGTCGCAGGTTCGAATCCGGGGAGAGGTGGATGAGCTCCCTCTATCAGCTCCAGCTCCTCATGCGGGGATAAGAGAGAAGCCTCCCACAAGGATGATAAAAACAGCAAATCATCCAGGTGTCCCCTGGGCAATGTCCTTGCAGACGGCCAATTCTCTCACACCAGAAGCGACTTGCTTCTCAAGTCGCTCCTGACACGACAAAAATATATATATTATTATTTACTGTATTTGAATTCCAGCCTAGTTGGAACTAAGCAGCAGGAGCCAGGCCTTGAAGAGGTCTTCGCTCATGATCAGGGATGGTAGCCTTTGGACTCCAAGATGCCATGATGATTAGGGATTATGGGAGTTGTAGTCCAAAAAATAAAATGTCTAAACTCTGAACTCAAAATAAACCAGAGGTTGGGGGATATTCCCCTTTTATTGGCCAGTGTCTCCAAATATGAAGTTCTCCAAACTCTGCTGTCTACATGTTTCATTGTGTGTCTACATGTAAAGCTATGGACATATAACCACACGAGCTATTCAAGCTCAGCAGATTGAAAGCCAAAACCAAGGTCACAACAACATCTGTAATAGAACTCCAGTATGCCGATGATAACATAGGCTGTGCATATTCAGAAGAAGACCTACAAGCCACTCTAAACACCTTCACAGAAGTATATGAGAAGCTCAGCCTTTCATTGAACACTGAAAAAAATCAATGTGCTCTTCCAGCAAAAGACACCAGCTCTGGTTACATCCTGCATAGATTACTGCAACGCGCTCTACGTGCGTACAGATAACACCACACTCCGAAACTCCGGATGATGTGTCCCTCAGGGTGTTGTTGGGGGACAACTGCTCGACCTCACAACCATTGTGTGGGGTCCCGCAGGACTCTATACTGTCCCCCATGTTGTTTAACATCTACATGAAGCTGCTGGGGGAGATCTGTACGCAGATGATGTCCAACTCTGTCACTCCTTCTCACCTACTACTAAGGAGGCTGTCCAGATCCTGAATTGGTGCTTGGCAGCTGTGTCAGACTGGATGAGAGCTAACAAATTGAAATTGAATCCAGACAAGACAGAGGTCCTCCTGGTCAGTCGTAAGGCCGAACAGGGCATAGGGTTACAGCCTGTGTTGGATGGGGTCGCACTCCCTCTGAAGACACAGGTTCGCAGCTTGGGTGTGATCCTGGATTCATCGCTGAGCCTGGATCCCCAGGTTTCGGCGGTGACCAGGTGAGCATTTGCACAATTAAAACTTGTGCAGCAGCTGCGCCCATACCTTGGGAAGTCTGACTTGGCCACGGTGGTCCACGCTCTACGTGGGGTTGCCTTTGAAGACGGCCTGGAAGCTTCAAATGGTCCAGCGTGCGGCAGCCAGGTTGCTAACAGGAGCGGCACTCAGAGAGCACACAACTCCTCTGCTGCATCAGCTCCACTGGCTGCCAGTCTGCTACCGTATTTCTGGCATTGTAGAGGGATTGGCTGGTTTACGATTGACCAGAAGGACCTCTGTCTTGTTGAGATTAATCTTCAGCTTGTTCGTCCTCATCCAGACAGCCACAGCGGCCAGGCACTCGTCCAGCACTCGAGGGGCCTCCTTGGAATTAGGTGGGAAAGAGTAGTAGAGTTGTGTGTCATCTGCGTAGAGATGGCACCCAACTCCAAAATTCCGGATGACCTCACCCAGCAGTTTCATGTAGGTGTTAAAAAGCATGGGAGACAGAATGGAGCTGTAGTGAAATTGCTACTCTATGTTAAAGTTTTGGTGTATAGCTCTATGTTTACATATGGCAGATAGGGAAGAATAGACACAGACAGGGTAGCAACAGCAGAGATAAGATTCATTTGCATATGTGAAGCCGATTGGTCATATGCAGATTAGTGTTGGCCCAGGATTTGAAAAGGCTGCTAGGCCAAAATGACAGTTGGGGAGAGCAGAGCTGAACATTCCAAAGGGGCGGAGCCAAGGTTCTGGAAGAGGCAGTTAGAGTGAGGGAGTTTGAAAATGACAGTTAGGAATCTGTTTGTGAAGAGTAGAGTTGGTTTTTGAGTGCCTGATAGAAATAAGCAGTTATGAAGATGTGTTAAAGACTTCTGTTATAGAGAAGCAGTTAGTTAAATAGAGCTCTAGTTTTAAGGAACATAAAGAAGGCTAGTGTTGCCTTAGTTCAGAATATAATTCAGCCAAGAGTGTGTGAAGCAAGTAACATGTTTGTGAATTTGAAACATTGATAGTTTATTCAGAAAAGTTAACCAAGTAAATGATACTGACTGTAAGCCTCAAGATTGCAACAAAAACCCAAATGCAATCACAAGTGTTGGAGCCAGAAGTTATAAATAAACTGTGTTACTTTGTTATACACAAGAGTGTTTCATTGCCTGCGATATAAAGTACAAAGGTTTAACAGCACACAGAAAGTCCCAGCCAATATAAAAGAAGAAACTGAATCAGTATAGGGCAGCAAAGAGGTTTTTAAAGAGGAAATAGTCTCTCTCCCTTGCCTCAGGAGCCTTGCGGGACCCCACAGGTCAAAGGCCAGGGGTCCGAGCAGACGTCTCCCAGCTTCACCACCTGGGATCGACCCTCCAGGAAGGACCAGAGCCACGACAAAGCCATACCTTCAAGGCCCATCCCGGAGAGTCATCCCAGAAGGATACCATGATCAATAGTATCGAAAGCCGCTGAGATGTCCAAGGGAACCAACAGGGTCACACTCCCCCTGTCCAGATCATCCACCAAGGCGACCAAAGCCATCTCAGTGCCATGGCCAGGCTGAAGCCAGGCTGTGACTATCCTCGGACAACGAAGGATCGCCTAAGACACCATCATAATAAAACTGCTCAAGTAGAAAGGAGAGAAAAGATGAATGGTGTATTTTCTGCTGAATGCCACGGCTTGTTGGCTACACACTGGAGCATGAATCCGACTCTTCCTTTTCGTCAGGGAAATATTACAGCCATATGGTTCCAAAGCAGAGTTTTTCAGGAGGGCTGGGAGCATGTTGAAACATCAAGCATCCTTTGGGGATTCCCTCCCCCCCCCCCCAAAAAAATCTGCTTTTTCATTTCCAAACCCTGTAAAATAATGACAGTCAAGAATGGGGAGAAACCAAGCTGCTTGTGTGAATCAGCCCAGAACAAAGGACACCAAAATAACCCTGAATGGGGTTGTTTCAATACAAATGCGAGTTGTTGTCAATTTATGAGCTCCTTCCATCTTGGGATACCTTTGTGTGCCGTCCTCTCTCTGACTGCGCAACCTCTGACGAAACAGCCGAACTAACAGATGCTAAAGGGAAGCCAGATGCCTTAATTGTCGATGAATTCAGGCATGGTTTTATTTTTCCTGACAGGAAATCTATAGCTTGAGTAGGAAGTTACTGAGTGGAATTCTCTATTCTCTACTCTGGGCAGAAGGAACACGTTCCCCACTGAAGCTGTCAAAATCTGAACCGAGACATTTTTGATAACAATTCGATACGCGTCTCCGAGCGATCCCGTGTCACGGCGTAATTGGGGTAAGAAAGCGAGCTCGATCTCATCTCCAAGTCGAGCTGGGAGTGGCAAATGTGTGGGAATTAGGGCTGGGCAACCACGGAAAAATTTGTTTCTAAACTCGATTCGTTTTTAGGGGGTTTTTGCGTTTCGTTTTTTAAAAGAATTCCGAAATTTTTCTTTAAAAAAGTTTGAAATATACGAAATTTCGTAAAATTACGAAACAATTATGAAACAATTACGAATCAATTCGTTAATGGCGGACGCGATTGCGCAATATGCTAAAAAACCCTCCAAATGGGACAGGGGGAACTTCTGAAGCTTCCCTCTCCCTCTGTTGTTGACTGTTGGTGTGATAAAACACACAACAACTATAAAACTTGCACCAGACATACGGAAATAATAACGAAACAATTTCGAAACGATTTCAAAACGATTTCGAAACAATTACGAAACAATTACGAAATGAATTGAAAAATTCGTTTCGATTTTTAGTTGCTTCTGAATGGTTCAATATCGGATCGTAAGCTAATTTAAATACGAATCAATAACGAATTACGAAATTAACGAAAGAAACCGCCCAGCCCTAGTGGGAATGAATGGAAGAATGGAAGTTGTATGGATGGAGCTAATAATTTTGGAGACACCAGTATAATATTAAGACCTGCAATAACTAGCTACCTGCTTGCTGGACTGTAATTAAAAGTTACTAATAAGAACTGAAAAGTAAACTCTGATAAGAATTGGGATAGTGATAACAGAAATGTTTACAATGTTAAGAAGGAAGTCAACATAAGATCAACACCGTTGAATAGACATAGAATCAAAGAGTTGGAAGAGACCTCGTGGGCCATCCAGTCCAACCCCATTCTGCCAAGAAGCAGGAATATTGCATTCAAATCACCCCTGACAGATGGCCATCCAGCCTCTGTTTAAAAGCTTCCAAAGAAGGAGCCTCCACCACACTCCGGGGCAGAGAGTTCCACTGCTGAACAGCTCTCACAGTCAGGAAGTTCTTCCTCATGTTCAGATGGAATCTCCTTTCTTGTAGTTTGAAGCCATTGTCCGCGTCCTAGTCTCCAGGGAAGCAGAAAACAAGCTTGCTCTCTCCTCCCTGTGGCTTCTCTCACATATTTATACATGGCTATCATATCTCCTCTCAGCCTTCTCTTCTTCAGGCTAAACATGCCCAGCTCCTTAAGCCGCTCCTCATAGGGCTTGTTCTCCAGACCCTTGATCATTTGAGTCGCCCTCCTCTGCACACATTCCAGCTTGTCAATATCTCTCTTGAATTGTGGTGCCCAGAATTGGACACAATATTCCAGGTGTGGTCTAACCAAAGCGGAATAGAGCATGGGGAGCATGACTTCCCTAGATCTAGACACTATGCTCCTATTGATGCAGGCCAAAATCCCATTGGCTTTTTTTGCCGCCACATCACATTGTTGGCTCATGTTTAACTTGTTGTCCACGAGGACTCCAAGATCTTTTTCACACATGCTGCTCTCGAGCCAGGCATTGTCCCCCATTCTGTATCTTTGCATTTCCTCTTTCCTGCCTAAGTGGAGTATCTTGCATTTGTCCCTGTTGAACTTCATTTTGTTAGTTTTGGCCCATCATCTCTCTCATCTGTTAAGATCACTTTGAATTCTGCTCCTCTCCTCTGGAGTATTGGCTCTCCCTTCCAATTTGGTGTCATCTGCAAAAGATCAACATCTGGCCAGGAAACTGAGATGGATCCAGGATGGAAGACGTCTATCATTAATTTACAACTTTGGTATGACATCAGCAGAATATTCCTATAAAAGACTCAGTCTAATAATGGTGAAAGGGTGGCAGACCTGAGGATTCTTTTTCACTCGCTATCAGGCCTGTAGTGAGGGGGGGGGGGGTTAGGGGTTCAAACCCCCCTCCCCCCGAAAAGTTTTTTTTAAAAAAAACCTGGTTTACTCATCAATTTTAACTGGTTAACCAAATCCCCATGCGAAGTCTATGCGATGCAAAAAATTAAGAGTCCATCCAGAACTGCAAGCACTATCTCAAGCAAATATTGACAATTTATTCACACTGTCATTACTTGCAGGAATAGCCAATATAGCGAAGCAACCAAGTTGGGGGGGGGGGGGTGTTGAATGCTCTCATGAAGGAGGCCAGACTTGGTGGAGGTGGTTGACAGGGGCGGAGCTACAGGCTATTGAAGGCTGCTCTGCCCCCTGCTGTGCTCTTTGCTTCAGTGTGAGCTAGGAGGCAGGTTTCAACCCCCCTGCGAAATTTTCAACCCCCCCCCCCCGAAAATTTCAACCCCTCCCAAAAAAAATTTCTGGCTACAGCCCTGCCCGCTATGCTCTGCTCCATGGGAAGGAGAGAGATGGTGTGTTCGGAGTGAACTACAACTCCAAAACTCAAGGTCAATGGCCACCAAACCCCTCCAGTATTTTCTGTTGGTCATGTGAGTTCTGTGTGCAAAGTTTGGTTCAATTCCATCGTTGGTGGGGTTCAGAATGCTCTGTGATTGTAGGTGAACTATAAATCCCAGAAACAACAACTCCCAAATGTCAAGGTCTATTTCCTCCAAACTCCAGCAGTGTTCACATTTGGGCATATTGCGTATCTGTGCCAAGTTTGGTCCAGATCCATCATTGTTTGGATCCACAGTGCTCTCTGGATGTAGGTGAACTACAACTCCAAAACTCAAGGTCAATGGCCACCAAACCCCACCAATATTTTCTGTTGGTCATGGGAGTTCTGTGTGCCAAGTTTGGTTCAATTCCATCGTTGGTGGAGTTCGGAATGCTCTTTGATTGTAGGTGAACTATAAATCCCAGAAACAACAACTCCCAAATGTCAAGGTCTATTTCCTCCAAACTCCGCCAGTGTTCACATTTGGGCATATTGAATATTTGTGCAAAGTTTGGTCCAGATCCATCATTGTTTGCATCCCCAGTGCTCTCTGGATGTAGGTAAACTACAACTCCAAAACTCAAGGTCAATGCCCACCAAAGCCTTTCAGTATTTTCTGTTGGTTGTGGAAGTTCCGTGTGCCAAGTTTGGTTCAATTCCATCGTTGCTGGAGTTCGGAATGCTCTTTGATTGTAGGCAAACTATAAATCCCAGCAACTACAAATGATAAAATCCCAAATGATAAAATCAACCCACCCTCCCCCCAACCCTACCAGTACTCAAATTTGGGCGTATTGGGTATTTGTGCAAATTTGGTCCAGTGAATGAAAATCCATCTTGCATATCAGATATTTACAGTACGATTCATAACAGTAGCAAAATTTATTAATTTACTAGCCGTCCCCTCATAGAATCATAGAATCCTAGAAGAGTTGGAAGAGACCTCATAGGCCATCCAGTCCAACCCCATTCTGCCAAGAAGCAGGAATATTGCATTCAAATCACCCCTGACAGATGGCCACCCAGCCTCTGTTTAAAAGCTTCCAAAGAAGGAGCCTCCACCACACTCCGGGGCAGAGAGTTCCACTGCTGAACGGCTCTCACAGTCAGAAGTTCTTCCTCATGTTCAGATGGAATCTCCTCTCTTGTAGTTTGAAGCCATTGTTCCCTTGCGTCCTAGTCTCCAAGGAAGCAGAAAACAAGCTTGCTCCCTCCTCCTCCCTGTGGCTTCCTCTCACATATTTATACATGGCTATCATGTCTCCTCTCAGCCTTCTCTTCTTCAGGCTAAACATACCCAGTTCCTTAAGCCGCTCCTCATAGGGCTTGTTCTGCAGACCCTGGATCATTTGAGTCGCCCTACTCTGGACACATTCCAGCTTGACAATATTTCTCTTCAATTGGGGTGCCCAGAATTGGACACAATATTCCAGGTGTGGTCTAACCAAAACAGACCTCCACACATTGCTGTGGCCCAGTCTGTGTATATGTTTTTGTGTATGTATATGTGTGTATATATGTGTATATGTGTTTTTGCGTATATATATGTGGTTTTGTGCATGTGCTGTAATGTATTTTTTGTTTTTTTTTCTTCCACTGTGTGTGTCAGTGTTTTTTATGAGTGATGGTCACTCGTTGGCCTGAGAGGTCTATTGTGTCCAAATTTGGTGTCAATTCCCCCAGTGGTTTTTGAGTTATGTTAAGCCCACAAACGAACATTACATTTTTATTTATTTAGATTTATTTAAAGAAAGAAAGAAAGAAAGAAAGAAAGACAGAAAGAAAGAAAGAAAGAAAGACAGAAAGAAAGAAAGAAAG